>LPNX010336302.1:157969-179075 GCA_001517045.1 Pseudotsuga menziesii | reverse complement strand
TGATTAGTAAAGGCTTTTGGAGGCCAAAAGCTTCTCAGTGGGGAGGAATGATCCAGGAGGATCCAGGAAGGCCAAATTTTCAAAGTCCTCCAATCTCAGCAAAACCAGTGCCAGATCGAAGGGCTCGTCGAGACGATTCCAATGGAGTTCGTTTCACCTTAAACGGACTCCATATGAGAAAGTTATCGCGTTCTGTTCTATGAGGTCAACAGTGAAAATTGGCAAAAAGAGGTGCCACGTGGCACCACTGATAGGTGACACGTGGCATCCATACTATACAAACATGATGACGTGGAAACACTGATAGGGTGACACGTGGCATCCGTACAGTATGGACGAATGACGTGGCAGTTGTACAGACATACATGTGGCAGTATGGTCCAATCAGGATGCGACACGTGTCATGTACGGACGATGAGGTGGCAATCCGGTCAGCAGTACAGACCAATCTGAATGCGATACATGTCAGTACGGAGGTGACTGCGCAACTTAGTTGGCAGTACGACAGATGAGTTGGCAGCTGACTGGGCGTTGAGGTGGACCAATCCAAATGCGACACGTGTCATGTACGGGCGTTGAGGTGGACCAATCCGAAACTGCCACGTGGCAGCACCGAATTGGTCAATATTGATTGAAGTTCACCAAAATGTTGCTGCTCCGCCGGTTTCGAACTTCTGACCTCCCATACCCTGTCTCTGCGCCTTTACCAACTGCGCTGGTAGTGTTCTTTGGATAATGTATGGAAATAATATTATTTAAAGTGGCATTTCAAGCCCCAAAGGAGCCGGGGCTTAGCCCCGACCTTGGTTCTTCCTCCAGCGTGACCGGGAGCTCCGACCAGCATGGGAGCCCGCGCTCTATTTCAGCACATGTCGAATTATAAACTATATAAAATGGGTTATAAGTGGGTCAAAAAACAAGTTACATTATAACAAATTTGTTTTAAAAAAAAAACCATATTGTGGGTTCAATGAACCATGTGGTTTTGGGGGAAAAGAATTTTATTGTAATATTCTAAAAATATAAAATGTGGTTGGCATAGTTGTAACTATGTCAACTACAAAATTTAAGAAGAGCCTAACCAAGTGTGGGGAGTTGGAACCATATGCCTTCTTGGGCAAAATTTGTTGTAACTAAAGAATCATGAGGAGAATGTGGAGTGGGGCAAGCTAAGCCTATATAAACCCACTTAATTTCCATTTACAGGGCATGCTTTGGAGTGGAGACTTTGTAGCTAAAGGAGAGAAGGGAGATTGCGTAGTTCTGCAGGAGGAAGGTACAAGTGTTTATACTCGTTTTACACCGTCTTCAGGCTTCGGAGTTGCTGGAAGCAGTCTGGTTGTGTTTTGGGCAGCGGTTCTCTTCCTGACCATTGTCGCCAATGTATCATTGTATTATTGCCATGTATTTTGTCTTATGCTGAGATTATAGATCGGCCCTCCTATTGAGAAGCAGGCTCGGAGACGTAGTCCATCCTGGACGAACTCCGTTATCAACTTGTTGTCGTTATGTGCATATTGTCTATGCTGTTTGGTTCTCTTCTTATGGATTTGTGAGCTTCATTCATGCTATTTATGCAATTCATGTTAACGTCATAGAGTAGCAAAGATCTTGTTTTCGGATCAGGGTAATTGTCCTTCTAACATGCTATGTTTAGATTTCTGAAATCTATACATATCCTTAAACTCCCGTTCTTCTTTCTAACTACGACCAAGTTAGAACACCACGTTGAATGTCTTGTAGGAGCTATTATTCCTGCTGCTAACATTTTTTCTAACTCCTTTTTAATGATTGGTGCTAACTTATAATTTATTTGCCTAAGTTTTTGTTTGAAAGGCTTGCCTTTTTGATATTCTGGTTTCAAGGGAATAGTATGTTGAAATACATCTTCCCTATAGGCTTTGAGTTTGTCATAAGTAAAGGCGAATACATCCCTATACTCTTTGACTAGATTTATGAGGCTGTTGCTTTCTTTTTCGAAAGTACCTTTTCCAATTTTTATAATTTTAGGTTCTGTTTCCGTCCCAATGTTGATTTCAATGTAATCCCTCGGTTTCATCTGCTCAACATTGCTTTTTCTTCTGTCCTGTTTGTCAAAGATGTTTTCTAAGGCAACTATACCACGTGGGATAGGATTGTTAAATTAGTCACCTTCTCCATAATATTCTTTATTTTCTTCCTGATCATTTACTTTAAAGTTTAGGAATTCATCGACATTATGAATAAATCTCAAAATTTGCTTATCATCTTTGAAGACCTGCCAATGTTCAACATTATCAGGAACAGAAGGTCTGAAGTTAATCTCTAAAGGACAATCCCCCTCTAACATCTCATCCGATGGCTGAAGAGTTGACGCTGAAACTGCAAGCTTATCGGAGGCACTATTCTGATCTCAGGGACTGCTTCTATGTTAAGGGCATCAAAGAATTCCATTGTATCCCAGATTGCATTTCTATATTTTTTAAGTCTTTGACACTTACATGCAAACTGACCCTTAACTTGTTGGACAATTAAGTCAGAGTCCCCTTTAATATTAAGCAACTTGATCCCCATGTCCTTGGCAATCTCAATGCCCAGTAGAAGTGCCTCATACTCCGCCACATTGTTAGTTGCTTCGAATTCCAATCTAAGAGCAAAGTTGAAAACTTTACCCTTCAGTGAAATAATGACAACACCAACCCCTTTGCCTGTTCTAGAGTAAGCACCATCAAATTCATTCTCCACAATTCACTAAGTTTTTCAGTCTTTATCTCTTCTTGGAGGGGTTCCAAGAAGGTGGAGTTGATTTGATAGGTACCATTTTCATCAGTGTGGTAAGCATACTCATTCAATGGTCTTTGAGGGTTTTCAACATGATGTCTTTTTTCCTTTTCAGAATACAACTTAACAAGTGAAAACTCTGATGCTTGTATGGTGGCATAGGTCCAATCCATCTGGATTGATCCTCCCAAAGTGGCACCCCATTTCTTAGAAAGCAACATCCCCCATTTGTTCGGAACATCAATAACAAGGATGTCCATGGTGATCTGGATATCCGGATACTTAGCCAATCTAACTAACTAGTTCTCAATCATCCCTTCAACTTTAACTGGTCTAGAGTCCATGGCACATACATTCTGGTATGGCTTTGTGGTTCTTAAGTCAAGTTGCTGCATGACTTTTTTGGTCATGATGCTAGAACTAGACCCCGAGTCTAACATACAATTGTGTAGAAGAAAATCACCCATCATCAATGATACGTAAAAAGGGGGATTATCTTCTTTTCTTGGGTCCCTAGTATGTAGAACTATAGGTGGATCGGCAAAGACATTATTTGAAGTTCGCTCCACGGTATCAGAAAAAGTGACCTTTTTAGGGGTAAGGGGCTTTACAAGATTTGAAGGACTTTCTTCAGTTTGAGGATCAACATTACTTGGAGGGTCTAGGATTTTCAAAAGTCTCTCTCTTTGGCCAGGGATTTTACATAATTCAAGGACTGGAATAGGGACTTTTGTATTTGCTAGCCAATTACCTAAGTCAAAACTTGAATCAACAATTTCTTTAGTTTCTACTCCTTTGGGAGGATTAGGAGTTGTTACCTTAGGAATATTCTGTGCAAAAGACCCCTTTCTTTGATAAGTTATTCCCTTGAAGTTTTGAGTGTTGTTGATCTGCTCGGCTGAAGGCATCTCACCATAGTACTGAGTTAAGTTGTCAACTTTCTTTTCATATCCATTGGCCTATGGCCAATTTCCTATGGGGATGCTAGGGATGTCATCTATGTTGTTGATAAAATCAGGCTTGCTTGTCGACGTATTCGGACCACAACCTTCAGGGTGACCATGCTCTTGAACATAGCATGCATAGTGGCAGCCAGATTCCTCATGGAAATCTCTGCATGCTCTGCAAAATGGTTTATACCGCTCAACCATGTTAGCGGCCTCTAGCTGATGAGGAGGCCTTTGCTCAGGGTTGGGGGGCTTTCTTTGCCAAGTTGGCTTGGCAGGAAAGGTTCTAGGAGCAGGCTGAGTTTGAGTTCTTTCCATCGTTATCACCCTATTTTGAATCTCCTTCAACTGCGCTAAGTGTTTCTGTTCTGCTTCCTCCATATTTTTCTTCATCTCCCTTTTCATTTCAATCCTCTGTTTTTCATAGGCATCCTTCATAGCTGATAAAGGATCCTTGTCTTTAGGTTCACTAATTTTCAAAGGAGTTGAAGACCTTGAATAAGGTTAGATTCACCAGATGACTGCATGTTCAAATCAATTTTAATTGCCATTTCCTTAGCTTGGAGCAAATTAGCAGGCTCCTTGTCTCTGATCTGGTATTGCATTTTGCCACTAAGTGCCTCAATGTAATAGACCAGAATGGTTGGTGCAGTTGGGGCATAATCAGTAGGGATGGCTTTTGACAATTCAATGAACCTAGTATTGAACTCGTCCATTGTTTCTGTATCCTTTTTTATGTTGGTCAGGGACGCAAGTTGATGCTGAGGTTCTTTCTTTTCATTGAACTTGTTGGTGAAAGAGGTTTTGAAAGCAGCTAGAGTGTCAAAAGCATTATCTGGCAAATTGTTATACCAGTCGTCGACCTTTCCAAAGATAGAGCGAATAACTTCATGTATACGTCATCATGTTGGCTAACAGGATCACTGACATAAACATTGATGCACCTAGAAAAGTTCTTGAGGTGCATGGCGGAGGTAGTGGCATCAGTGCCGGTATACATCGGAAGCTTCTCGACGGCTTTGTCTGGAAGACAGTGGGGTTGACCTGCTATCTGAGAAAAGTCGAGCTGAGTAAAATACTCACGCATTATGTCGGAAACAGAGGTATTAGTGTTTTCAGGAAATAAAAGGTGGATGTCTGAAACAGACTCAAATCCAGGTTCTGCAATGATCCTACGAGAAACCAGTTTGTTCAATCTCCTCCTATAGACTATTTCAGGGTCAGGGATGAAATCGAACAAACCTTCAGAGTTTCTTCTAGTAGAATACCTTGAGTTGTTAACTGACAGAGGAGTCGCCAGGTGGACTTAAGTCTAATTTCGAAGAGTGATTGGACTAAAAAATCTACCAAAAAGGGAAAAAAGGTAAAAAACTAAAAGAAACAAAGGTCGTCCAGCAACAAAAAGATTTGTCCCTGGCAACGGCGCCAAAAGATGTTGTTCGCCGATTGCACACCAGCAGCAGAAATCTTCCAAAAGCTGTCTCCTCACTTGAGAAAGTGGGAGAGGTGTGACCTTGGGGGCAAGCACAGAGCTAGGTACTGTCATCTACTCCTAGCTCCTCCCTTTAGGCTAACTCCTAACGAAGCCAAGGGGGGTAGTCCCTAACAAAGAGTTTTCTAAGGCTCAATGTGTTTAAAGTATTTTAATTAGTTGCGGATGCGGATGGGTGTTATTTAGGAGTTATTATGATTAGAAGTGTTTATTTATTATGAGTAAGACACTTAATCAAAAGCAATCCACGTTGCTAGCAAGAGATTAGCAGATAAGCAATGATTCCAGACTTTAATTATGCATTCCGAGATAAAAATTATAATAAACCCTAGACAATTGATCAAATAATATAATTATGCAAATTAAAAAAGGACCAGTGCCTTATGGAGTCAATAATGCTGAAATGCGCAAGAGAATTAAACACAAGTCTAGAAATCAAACTAGTGAATGTTAGGTGATGCGAGTGCTCTTGGTAGGTTTTAAGGATTTTATGTGCTCTTGATTAAGGTGTCAACGAAGGTTTGTCAAATGCTGGGAGAATCTTCTAAGTTCACTCCGTTGAAGACATGTCGGGCCCGCCCAGTATCCCAGGCTGGTTTCGCAAAGATTGACCAGCTAGATGAGAAGCTTAGACAGCGGGGTTCCGACGCCTCTACTAGGAAGTACTTTGGAAAATTCCCTACAACGCCAGTGTTTTGGTTGCGGGGTGTTCAATTTTATTAAGTTATTTTTGCAGGGTTAAAGATCCAGTGCCGTTTCTGAGTACTCCGATCTGAAATCGGTCAGAGCATACTTCGGCAAGGAGGGGACGAAGTCAATTAATTAAGGAGTGTGTGTTGCAAGTTTTATTAAATCAATTAATTAGGACTCTTCGACAGAGAGCGCTCTTGACCCTGTCTTATGACAGTGGTTCAAGAGACATATCTAATCTGAGATGCCTAATGCAGGGGTATGCAGTTCTATGAATGCTCTCCAATAGAGAGTGCTCTTGACTTGTATTACTGCAAGTTCAAGAGTCTTACTTCATTTGTTAAACTTAAATGAAAGAAATAAAACAAATAACAATCTAACTACTTAAGAGTCTTTTTCAGGCTTTTTAGGGCCCTAATCGGGAAAGCAAGGGGGTAAGTATACAGTAAGAAATATGCCTCATTCAATTTAAACAATCAAGACAATATTTTTTAACTCATTTTCTATGGACAATAAATTAATCAAACATGCACTACTTGACTAAGATTATGTAATTATCCTACACTATTCTACTGTTAGCAAATTTAAACAAAAAATGAAAAGCATGATAGTGAGACAATACAGGCTTCCCCCAAATGGGGGAAGAAGGGTGTGGGAGCTGTAATCCCACTCGCTTTTTATTAATTTTACAATTTTTGATGACTTGTTCTTTGCCTTTTCTCGGAAGAACAGGGAAAGAAAGGGGTGGAAGAAGAGGGAAAATTGTCTTTTTTGTTCTTCTTGCTTGCTCTCTTGCTTGCTTTTAGCCTTTGGGCTTTTCTTGTTTCCTCCTGCAAATAAGAGCTTTAAAGAAAGGGGTGGAAGAAGAGGGAAAATTGTCTTTTTTGTTCTTCTTGCTTGCTCTCTTGCTTGCTTTTAGCCTTTGGGTTTTTCTTGTTTCCTCCTGCAAATAAGAGCTTTAAACAATTCAAACGTTATGCATTAGTCAAAACTTTAAAGACAAACTATGAACTAAATTCTCGAAAAAGAGGGTAAAAACCAGCGGTGAAAAAAAATGAAAGAGAGAGGAGAAAAACCAAGAAAAATGAGAGAGAAAAGGTGAAAAAGAGGGCTGTCCTAAAGGTGAAAAGGAGGGCTGTCCAAAGGCAAAAAGAGGGCTGTAAACTAGTCAAAAGAGGGCTGTCCAAAAAGAAGAAAGAGAGGGTTGTCCAAAGTGGAGAAAAGGGGCTGCAAACTAAAGTGAAAAGTGGGCAGCGAAGAAGAAAAAGGAAATGCAAGCCAAACAAGGCAATGGGAAGGAAGCCTAAGGATTGAAAGAAGTAAACTAGGGCTTCCTAAGTGACCGGTAACCAAAAGAACATTAACTTGTGGATGGAACACGAGAGAGAGAGTTATTCCCAGCTTTCTTTTTTAAGCAAAAGATGACAAACACTGTAGGTCCTGCAATTAAAAATGTTAGATTCAAATGGTTGTTTTGAAGCATGGGATAGAAGCAGCTGAGCTCACACCCTTCTACAATTTGTGAAGCCTGATTCACATCAAAACTTAAAACAAGGAGTGAGATAAAATGTATGCTAGTATGTTAGGCAAATCAAATCAAGATCAACATTTTGTATAACTTACGACTCATGTCCATCAAAATATCGATTTACTTTGCATAAATAACCAAATTGAAACTACAAATGACTATTCTACTGTGCCAACAATGGCCTTCTTGAGCTAGCAAAATATTTAATCACATACAAGTATTTAAATGAGATGAGTTAGAGACAATATCACCTCAACCATGAGGAATCCAGCACAATCAAAAGCCCATAGACCTCCAAAGTCGAATATCTTTATTAACAAAGCCAAAGCAAAATGCTTGATACAATTTTCTCAGAGTAACATTAACCCAAAAGTTCCATCCCAATAGAGCTAAAGAAGCCTCTATTTATACAATGAAGAAGAACCCAAAACCCTAAAACCAGAAAACCAGACCTAACCGCACCGGCACACCACTGAAAGACCATATCTGAAGAAGATGAGCTGGGAGTGAGGGGACGCCTCCACCTAGGCAAGGCACCCCCACTCCAATGCTAGGCGCTAAAAACAAGCCATAGAAGGAGCCACATGTGTGGATGACGCCCTCATGAGGAAGAGGGGCGTGAGGATGAAGAGGGGCGTGAACAATCTGATGAGAGGCGTGGGCTAGGTAAGGGAGAGCTGATGCTAGGTCTGGAGGAGCCACTACCGGTGTAATCATCAGTCCTTGCCTCGATCAAATCATCAAACCAATGAATTCTCTCCATCTCATCCAATTCGGGAGTTTAGCTGGAGATGACAAGTCTGTTAACTGAATATATCTTTATTGCTCACTGAATGCTGACTGAAGCTGAGTTATGATAACTCCAATTATCATAAATGCTCATAGAGATGTCATTTAGCCTTTTATTTCACTGAATTTGGATTAATTAGGAGAGTTTTGGATTTTCTCCAAAATAATCATCTTTTAATAAAAACTCCATTTTTTCCCTAAAAATGATTTTTTTGAGAAAATGTGCATTATGTGTTCGATTGATGATCTGAAAGTTGGATTTGACTAGCTGGCCGATCAAGAATGATTTTTGGCTTAAGGTCAGAGCCTTCAATCACTGAAAACAGGGTCTGGATGACTAACTTATTACAAACAGGATTTTTCCATTTAATTTATGGAAAAATTAATTAAAAAACTTAGGGAAATAATTAAAAAATTAAAATAATTTTTTAACGCGTCCGGTAAAAATTTTCCGGAAATTTTTTAATGGTCCTATTGACTTAGGACATGACCATGCTCTACTCTAATAATGCCTAGTAGGTTTATATACACTTAGTTGGGCTTTAATAACCCCCCAAGGCCCAGAATTCAAAATCGGGCATTCCAGCTTTGGAGGAAGCGGGAGAAAACCTCGTCAATTATACTCGCCTATAGGCAAAGCATAATTGTCAAGGGCAAAAACTCTCTGGAATACCTTAGTTGAGATTCTACATCTTAGGAGACCGAACCACTCAAAACACCCTACTAGCACATTTTATTACAAACCTCGCAGGGCCATGGTCAAAATTATTCAAATGAAAAACTAGCTAGCCAATATTGGCTAGACATGAAGACGGATCAACTGATACACTGGAATCAAACATTGGACATGTTTGTCAATCGACGGCTCCTCAGGTAACCCAACTATAGTACAAAAATGTTGGCAATAGATGTGAAGGTTAGGGTGATGCCCTAGCCCATAGAGAAGAATATATGGCTGTTGCAAATGATCATCAAGAGTGAAACCCTAGCTTAGTCTTTCTCTGAAACAAGAGTGGATGCCCTAGCTAGAAACCTCTGTGCTAGGGCATAACCACAAGAACTTTCTTCTCTTCTAAGACCAACGAAAATCTTCCTTGGAGCAGCTGTTGGATGATAAGCAAGTGTGTGTAATAATGAAATTGATTGATCTTCTTTTATAGCCTTTGAATCACTTGGATGTGGACCAAAACTCAAAAGAACAAAATAATAATATTTTATTCTTTTATCTTTTTTATTTTTACCTTTAGTAGCACTAAAGGTCTTTTTGCACTTTCACTTTGACTCTTTAGTGGTCTAAGGGTCCTTATATAGTTTTGACTTTTACTTTTAGCCTTCTTCAAGTGCCCTGTGGTCAAAACAAGTGGTCATAGGGGTCCTTCATCCCTACTCAAAGTACATCATCATAAATAGAGAGAATTACTAATGCTTTTATCTCACACTCCATGTGCCACCAAGATCGGGTACTAGTTGTCTTAACCAAGGGTAGCTAAGCCTTGGAGAAGATCACAAAGCCCACAGATCGAGGGTAGGAGTGCCTCACATGCCTAGACTCGGTCTAGGACTTGTAGTGATATCCTGGTAGTAGACTAGGTGCCTCGGCCGTAGGCTGCATAATTTAACCCAAGGTCAAATACTTGGTAACAGACCAAGCGCCTCCATTCTCACGGAGAATGGTCCTCAGGCCTAGGCTGAGTCCCCCAGTACTAGACTGGTTGATCTTCCTGGTAACTGACCAGGTGCCTCCATTCAAAGAATGGCCACTTAGTGTTAGGTTGAGTCCCCCAGTGCTGGACTGGTTCCACATCCTGGTCCTCGACCAGATGTCCTCATTCAACATAATGGCTACTCAACTCAAGGTTGAGTTCCCCCAGTGTTGGACTAGTTCCACATCCTGGTCCTTGACTAGATGTCCCCATTCAACAGAATGGCTACTCAGCTCAAGCTTGAGTTCCCCTAGTGTTGGACTGCTTCCACATCTTGGTCCTTGACCAGATGTCCCCATTCAACAGAATGACTACTTAGCGCAAGGCCGAGTTCCCCCAGTGCTGAACTGGTTCCACATGTTGGTCCTTGACAAAATCAAACTGGATGATCACATCAGGAAAAATCAACAAGGACTAGAGGATCACATCATCCAGTTTGTATTTTCTCTGTATGCACTGATGATAAAGATGTATGGAACACACATGACAATATACCTTGAGAGAGAAAAGATTAAAGTCCTTGGTCGTTTATGGCACACCTTGGTTTTGTTGGTCCTGTAGGTAAAAGAGAGGTTTTTTGTCCACCTTTATGGTACACCTTGGTCTTGTGGGTATGAGGGTTGTCTTACCTTCTTTTTTGACCTCTTTGGTTGACTTATGGTCCTTTATCTTACCTAGTCTTAGCACTCTTATTATGTGTACCTTTAACATGATGACTTTTATTTTATGGTTTTTATTTTTGGACCATTGGTACCTTATCCTAAGTCAACTTAATTTTATTTTTGGACCATTGGTATCCTACCCTATGTCAACTTAATTTTATGGTTTTTATGTTTGGACCATTGGTACCCTATCCTAAGTCAAATTAACTTTATGTTTTTTATTTTGTAAAACCATTGGACCATTGGTACCCTATCCTATGTCAACTTAATTTTATGGTTTTTACTTTTGGACCATTGGTACTCTATCTTGAGTTCGCTCAACTTTATTTTATGTTTGACCATCCTAAAGCCTAGGATTGCGTAAGTGACCTTTCTAGAAGGCTTGTCAAGATTATAAATAAGTTTCACTTCTCCATTTCTAGCAAGTATCTTGACATGAGAAGAAGCTCAGATCTGATCCTTTGCTGCTTTGTGCTTGACAACTAGGGTTTCTGTTGCTTTGGGTGGACATTTTGATTTATTGCTGCTCCTATCTTCTTATGGAATAGTCCATGTCTGTTTTAGGTGACCTTATGGGCTGATATATGGATTGTGTAGTGCTCTTCTCCCTGTTGGGCTGTGACCTTATTGGTTGATCTATGGACTATGTATTGTCTTCCTACTGACCCGTGACCTTAAGGCCTGATTCTTGGACTGTGTATCTTGCTGAGCTGTGACCTTATACACGTGATTCATGGACTGTGTCCTTCCAAGTTTTGGCTATGACTGTGTATACTAGTTAGTTGTGATTGTATATACTAGTGGGCTGTGACTGTGACTGTGTTGATCTCTCCTAGCTAGGATATGGACTGTAATCCTCTCTCGCAGCCTTAATGTGAACTGTGGTAAACTCTTCTAGTTAAGCCATGGCTGATTTGACCTTACCTCTTTGGCCTTGACTTGTTTGCAGCCTATCTTGAACCGAGTTGTGGTTGTGTTAAGCCCTCAATGACAAGGGTCTTCACACTTGATGACTGAGGTATCTTGTTTACTATTGTATGTGTCTAAACTTAACCTACAACTCTCTAACTCTCTCTCTCTCTCTAGGTGTATCATCCGTTCCTTTTGACAACTTGTCCTTTTAGTGACAACATCTGACCCTAAAAGTATCCAAGTATAAGGAAGATCCAAACCAAATCTAAATCAACATTCTTACAGTTCATTATCACTGTTCTTTAGTTGTTGATTCATTAGTATGTTTTACATGGTATTATTGCTACTGTCTCTTGCATCTCAAGGACCAACTTTAGCACAGGGACCATTGAGGAGTGCTAAAGTTGAAAGAGATGAAAATTTATGTTCTAATTTGTCTTACTAGTTTGCATCTAGCACTATGTTAGAATTTTTTTTAGTGTTACTATTGTATTGTACTGCAACTTGAAATTTATCTTATGTTACCGCTGTTGTAGCATGTACCTTTACCTTGTCTAAGTAGTTGACTGAAGTGATGTGCAAAGTTGTTAATTTTTGAAAAACCCTAATCTAACCCAAAACTTTAACATGGTATCAAAGCTTAGGGTCTGTAGTTAACTTTGTTTTGCAGTCTAATTGCGTCGAGAGCCGCTCTACAACCCAGTATTAGGGAGATCTTGTAATGTTTGCCCATATCATGATGGCCAAAAATAATATTGCTGAGTATGGGAGAGATGTTGTAACGTTTGTTGCTAACAAAATAATAAAAAATAAAAAATTTAATTATATAGCAAAGTAAATGTTGGCCAAAAAAACAACTTAATATGGGGGAGATGTTGTAATGTTCTTGCCTAACAAAATAATAAAAAATAAAAAATATAATTATCCGCAAAAAAATGTCCATGAGAAAAGAAACACAATATGGGGGAGATGTTGTAATGTTCCTACCTAACAAAATAATAAAAATAAAAATTTGAATTATCTACAAAAAAAATGTTGGCCTTGCACATGGTTTTAAAACCATGTGCTAAAACCATGTGCAAAGCCTCCTAGACAATCCATGGTTTTATTGTACATGGTTTAGGAAGGCCTTGCAAATGGTTTTAAGACCATGTGCAAGGCCTCCTAAAAAACCCATGGTTTTATTGTACATGGTTTATGAGGGCTTTGCAAATGGTTTTAAGACCATGTGCAAGGCCTCCTAAACAACCCATGTTTTTTGGAGGGCCTTGCACATGGTTTTAAAACCATGTATGGGGGAGATGTTGTAATGTTCCTTCCTAACAAAATAAGAAATAATAAAAAATATTATATGTTGGCCATAAATAATATTAAATATTAATAATAAAAATATTATATGTCCACCTTAAATAAAAAGATGTGTCTTTTGGTTTGAATCAAATAAATGGCTATATATAGAACACACCAAAGCTGATGGCTCCTTGAGTGCAATACTTAAAAAGGGGTCTACACCTCGAGAAATTTGATCCCTCTCAATGCTTGATAGAGCCTAGGATTTGGATCTATGCTGGTAGAGTCTACAATGCTACTAAGATAAGGGTTTCAACTAACAATAAGGGTTTGAATTTTATTTTGGCCATTAAAGTGTTAAAGCTCTGATATTTACAAAATTGGTTGACCTCACTAATTGACTAGATTTAAAATCAACGACAGTTGAACAAAGAGATGTGTTTATATTAGTAGTAATGACAAGTGTTATATCAAAAAATTGATTTGATAGATTGTGGACATAATGACCCCTTGAAGAGGTATGTTAGTTATAACCAACAAATCTCAGGAGGCATGACTCAAGCATATTTTCTATGATAAGTGAGAAAGAGTACTTAACTCTTCATATGGTTGAATCTTAACTTGTATTATGATCAGTGTTGTGCATTGATTGATGTTATCAAGAGTTTTCTAGCATAAGGAGGTTAGAGTTCATGATCATGATCATATAACTATCCTGGATTATGTTGTACTAACAAGAGTGATGACACATGAGATCTTGAGAATGGTATTATTTAAGAAGTGGATGCTCAGGTTTAAAGGACATTGGTATAAAATGCTTAACCATTGTTGTGATGCATGAATCAATGAATTTGCAAAGAAGCTTAGAACTCATTCATGTATGACCTCATATCTAGGGTTATGATCTAACCTAGATTGTGTTAATGCATGTATGTTATTGCATGAGGTCGATATGATGTGGACACCTTTTCATCTCTAAGAGTACATGTTCAATTTGATGTCAAGATCAAGACGCACGATGTGATTTTTGCATAAGGGTAGATATAAAGAGAGAGGACTTTCTATCCCAACTTATGTTGATTCTTTGTCATGACATGGATATGCTCTTGATGGCATTAAGATAGGTGCTTTGTACATGTATGAATGTTAAGATCATGTTAAATTGATATTGATGACAATCAAACTTAACTTGTAGATAAGATTCACAAGAGGAGGAGGATGTGACAAGTAATGAATGTTTGTAGATCCTGTTTATGCTTAGAATTAATTGCATAGCTCAAGAGGGAGCTGAGTGCTCGGGTACAGAGGGAGCAAGAGGCTCCACAAAATGCAGGATTAGTTATGTTGGATGTTCATCCTCCCATAGAAATTACCGGGCATTTGTTATAACTAGTAAGTTCAAAGATCAAGAGGGAGCCAAATGTGCCCCATCAATCCCCAACAGGATGGGATTGCAAAGAAAAGTTGTGATCTCCCTTGAAGAATGTTTATAGAAAATCCTCCCTAGTGATATAGACATGGAATTAAGCCCAGTCCACGGGTCATCTCTCTTAGATGAACAAAGAAAGGAGGTTAGGGAGTCTTCAGTTGATCTATTTGAGAAACCTATTGAGAGGTTTCATGATTGCTTTGGTTTTGATAAGCCATGTCACTTTTTATAGTCCTCCATTTATGAGGAGGCAACCAAACATCAGGTTTGGAAGAGGTAAAGATGTTAAATGACGTGTGAAAAGTGGTTCTCAGCTAACAAGGAAGTCAGTTGCAACTTCGAGTGGGTCTATTAAAGATCAAGCTTCTTGCTGACGATTAGAGCTGTTTGGAGCTCTCAAAAAATCTTATGCTCTATGACAGGTAGGATCACATCAAGAGGAAGTATCACCATGTCTGGGACATGGTGCAATATGCTCTGTCAAGAAGACAGTTTATTGATGTGTTGACTAAGCCTCTGTCGAAGTCTAAGTACTTCCAAGACAAGCTTAGTGTTGCCGAGAATGCCTCTTTTGCTGAGAAGGAGTGTTAAAGATAGTGCAGCTGTGAGATCCATTTTCAGGGAGGATGGTACCCTTGTCAGTTAACTAGGGTAGAGTAAGACCCTAGAAGGTACCCTAGGCCCCCCAATAGTTTCCTAGGGTTCTTGGTCTCGGACCAAGCAGGTTGATGCCATGGCAAAGTCCCTAACATATGGTTAGGGCCCCTTGATGTATCTAGGGTATTCTAGTCTGGGACTAGACAATTTTTTGGACACGATGTCCAAGCAGATCCCGCAGGTTGAGATAGAGACTTCCTGGTCTGGGACCAAGCAGTTCCTACAGGTACATTCCCGGTTAGTTAACCAGGTGGATCTTGGTCAAATTGACCAAGATGATGATGTGTGATGTCCTCTCTCCTATTCGGTTATTGCTAGGTTGTTTCTCAAGGGACTAACCACCCTTTGATGATGTCACTAGCACCTAACCCTTAGGAGCAATACTGAGGACCAGAGGTTTACATCATTTAGTTTGGATTTTCTCTGTATATAGTGATGATAAAGATGTATGGAACACACATGACAATATACCTTGAGAGAGAAAATATTAAAGTCCTTGGTCCTTTATGGTACACCTTGGGCTTGTTGGTCTTGTAGGTAAAAGAGAGGTTGTTTGTCCACCTTGATGGTACACCTTGGTCTTATGGGTATGAGGGTTGTCTTACCTTCTTTTTATGACCCCTTTTGTTGACTTATGGTCCTTTATCTTATTTGGTCCTAACACTCTTATTATGTGTACCTTTAGCATGATGACTTTTATTTTATGGTTTTTATTTTTGGACCATTGGTACCCTATCCTAAGTCAACTTAATTTTATGGTTTTTATTTTTGGACCATTGGTACCCTATCCTAAGTCAACTTAACTTTATGGTTTTTATTTTGTAAGACCATTGGACCATTGGTACCCTATCCTAAGTCAACTTAACTTTATGGTTTTTCATTTTGTAAGACCATTGGACCATTGGTACCCCATCCTAAGTCAACTTAATTTTATGGTTTTTATTTTTGAACCATTAGTACTCTATCCTAAGTTCAGTTAATTTTATTTTATGTTTGACCATCCTAAGAAGTAGAGTTTCCTAAGTGACCTTTCTAGAAGGCTTGTTAAGATTATAAATAAGTTTCACTTCTCCATTTCTAGCAAGTAGCTTGACATGAGAAGAAGTTAAGATATGATCCTTTGCTGGTTTGTGCTTGATGCCCAGGGCTTTTGCTGCTTTGGGTGGACGTTTTGATTTCTTGCTGCTCCTATCTTCTTATGGAATAGTCCATGTTTGTCTTAGGTGACCTTATTGACTGATCAATGGACTATGTAGTGCTCTTCTTGCTGGGCCGTGACTTTATGGGTTGATCTATGGACCTTGTATTGTCTTCTTGTTGAGCCGTGACCTTATGGGATGATCTATGTACTGTGTATCCTGCTAAGCTATGACCTTATACACGTGATTCATGGACCGTGTGTGACTATGTGTCCTTCCAAGTTTTGGCTGACTGTGTATACTAGTTAATTGTGACTGTATATACTAGTGGGCTGTGAGTGTGACTATGTTGATCTCTCCTAGCTGGGCTATGGACTGTGATGATCTCCTGTAGCCTTAATGTGAACTATGGTAACCTCTTCTAGTTAAGCCATGGATGATTTGACCTTACCTCTCTAGCCTTGACTTGTTTGCAGCTTATCTTGAATCGAGTTGTGGCTGTGTTAAGCGCTAAATGACAAGGGTCTTCGCACTTGATGACTGAGGGATCTTGTTTACTACTGTATGTGTCTAACCTTAACGTACAACTCTCTAACTCTCTCTCTCTTTCTAGGTATGTCATCCATTCCTTTTGGCAGCTTGTCCTTTTAGTGATAAGATCTGACCCTAAAAGTATCTGAGTATAAGGTAGATCCAAACCAGATCTAAATCAACAAATTTACAGTTCATTATCACTGCTCTTTAGTTGTTGATTCATTAGTATGTTTTACATGGTACTGTCTCTTGCATCTCAAGGACCGACTTTAGCACAAGGACCATTGAGGAGTGCTAAAGTTGAAAGAGATGAAAATTTATGTTCTAATTTGTCTTACCAGTATGCATTTAGCACTATGTTAGAATTTTGTTCAATGTTACTATTGTATTGTACTACATCCTGAAATTTATCTTATGTTACCACTGCTGTACCTTTACTTCGTCTAAGTAGTTGATCGAAGTGATGTGCAAAGTTGTTAAATTTTGAAAAACCCTAATCTAACCCAAAACTTTAACAGTATTGGTGGTTAGGTCTAAGGGGGTTATTAAATCCTAGTGTCAATGTATATTACCATGCTAGTCATTATTTTTGGGTCATATGAACATGTACTAAGTCTCCCTAGGTGTTTTTAATTTTTTGAAAAAAATAATTTTTCCTATTAAAAAATGTGATATTTTAAATTTTAAATTTAAAAATGTCATAGAAGTGCTACTATGGGGTCAATTTTGCTATGGGTGTGTCCCTTTTCTAACTCATAGTACCCACTTTAAGAATAAAATTAGAGATTTTTAATCACTAAATATGATTTTCTCTCGAAAATTGCAATGTTCCCCCAAGTTTTCGGGACGCGGGTAAACGCACGGTGGGGACGTGTGGAGACCACCCCAAAATTTTAGGGAAATTCGAGGGGGACGAAGGGGCGTCGATGTCATAAAAATTATAAAAATATATATAAATTATAAAATTATAAATGCTAGATAATAAATATCATAAATGCTAACAATGTAAATTTAAATTTAAAAACTAGCAATTTAATCTAACAATGTAAATTAATCTAACAAGCACATTACACAAGTGACAATTCATCATTAACATTTTCAAATTGTACAATGTCATTTGAATCTTAATATTCATATTTCAAATTTGATATTTCAGCCATTCTAATTGAAAAATTGAATCAATGATATTGCATGCAAATAGTAAATAGTAAATGTTAAATTCTAAGTTTGAAACAAAAATAGAGACTGAAACAGTGAAACAAGAAAAGTAAATTAAGATTGCTCAAAGAGAAAAAAATAGCCATAGGAAAGAGTCAAAGACTCGGTCATCATTGATCAGTGATCAGTGATCAATATCTAGAGTCGAGTAAATCTAACGAGTAACAATTTACATTGATAACTAAAAGTAGCTAAAAGAAATCATAACAAAACAAGCATCAAGGAGTCAACTCCATTGATTGGTCCTTTGCATCCATTTGCTGCATGAAGGCATTGGGAGTCAGGACCATCAATGGGATTGCCATCTCCGAGTCCAAGTCACTATTAGGAGTAACCATTGGCACACCAGCCAAACCATGTTGTATCTCATTCGGTCTATCCTCCTCGTCTATCTGTGCATTGTCCTCTGGATCCACATCCCATTGTACAACAGATCCCATTCGACACTCTAGTGTCTTCTTGTTTGCAAGACGAAGGAACTGTGCAATGCAACTAGCTTCTCAACTCTCTTAGAGGTAAGTCTATTCCTCTCGATAGAATGAATGAAGCTATTGGTGGACAAGTTCCTCTAATCTGCAGAGAAACTAACAATGAGACAAAAAAACGAATAGCAAGATGTTTGATCTCTGGAGCCTCATCCCCATGCATGTCCCACCAACCAATGGGGTCATCCTGGCCTAAGTCGCTACGGTCTTCCTTGGCATTAGGTTTGTTGAAGGGACCTTTGAGATCTGCAAACTAAATCCACTATCTTTGAAGCATTTGCCCCTCCTCTTCACTATACATCTTTGTAATGGCAACTCGAAAACCCTTCTTGATCTTCGGATCCTGAATGGGAGCAATTCTACCAGGCCTAGAAATGTACCATTTTGGGTTTAGTGCATAAGATGCCATGTGCAAAGGTGTGTTCATTCGATCCCACCTACGCTGAATAATGGGTCGAATTCGGTTTGTGTAGAACTCCAAGGAGGGATCTTTCTGACGAATAGCTTCCCTTACCTTACCCAACAATGTTGTCAAAAGTCTCATAGATTTCTCCAATACTAGGAGAATCATTGTTAGTGTAGCGAATGACCTCAACTATTGGGTGCAAGAATGAGACCAAATCACCACAAACTACCCACCAATCATTATCTAATATCTGAAGCCTGATTCTCTTCCCCTCCTCTATCTTGGACTCTGTCCACCTGTTCCAATCTGGAGTCACAACCATGGCCTGCAATGCTGACTGTATCTCTAACATCCTCTCCAATAAGAGAAAATAACTGGCATATCTAGTATCTGTGGGCTTGAGGAATTCCTTCCTTGAGTGAGCCCTGTACATGGATAAGGAGTGTGGTGGTTGCAGATAAACATTTGCACATCCCTTGCAGCTGATACCAAGGAGGATACCTAATCAATTTTTCCAATGTCTTTTTGGGCATTGTTGAGAGCATGCACACAACAAGGGGTCCAAAATATATGCCTATACCTGCTCTGAACTAGTAAACCAGTTGATCTGCACACTGTTGCTGCATTTGTCACAACTTGCACAACATGCTCAGGTCCAACCTTCTCTATAGCATCTCGGAGAAGCTCAAATTGAAAAGTTGCATCTTTGCGTTTTCTAGAACAATCAGTAGCTCTAAGAAAGAATGGCTCATCTACGCATGTAATTATGATGTTAATAAGTGGACGTTTGGCAATGTCTGCCCACCCATCCATAACAATAGATCAATTTGACTTCACCCATACCTCTTTCATTTGCTCTTTCTGCACATTAATATTGGACACCTGCCTCTCTAAACTTTGCTCTTTTTGCACATTATGTAGTATCCCAAATCCCGATATTTTCTATTTCTAAACAAATACGCTGATACAACGGGGCATGCAAACTGCCATGCAAAAATCCCTATTTTATAGGAAAAATTAGGGTTAGGGTTTGCGAGATAGAATGAACACTTACCACTGATAAGCTGGTTGAACTGCTCCGGAGAAAGTATGCAAGCACTGAGAACTGGATCGGAAATAGGTGGATCTCCTCTGCTTCAGGTGAACCCCCAGCAGCAAGACGCCCTAGTCAAAAAAGGGTGACGCCCTCAAGGAAGGAGGTGTCCGATGGAACTGCGAATTTGCCCGGTTGATAGTTTTTCAGTGCCGGAAAGAATGCCTGATGCATGTGGAGGTTCTGAGACCTCTAGGCAGGGTAGCGAATTGCTTCAGAGAGGCAGCTACTCGCCCCTGGAACCCCGAAACTGCTAATAACTGCTTCGGATGAGCCCTGATGGATCTGATAATCACCAGGTACCGGAGTATGAAGCTGATGATGAGAATGGTGCCTGAGTTTCGGAAGGAAACTGAGATCTGAAGGCCCAACAACTGATTTGGGCTTTCTGGTTGAAAACCCCCTCTTACGGTTGCACACGTGTCCCTGCAACAATCTATACCATGTACTAGATAACTGATGAATGAATGAAGAACAAGTGGTGAACCTGTATGGCTTACCCGGAATAAGACTAGGACAGATGTTTCACTGCCAAAATCCTGTTAGCTGAAGACTCCGTCTCCAACCCCAACTGCTGTGCTACTATCCAAGAGCTCCCAAAATAATCATAATCAAAAGTGAAGTCTCCTTTTGCTTTATCCTCTATTTATAAAGTTCAACTGCGCAAAACCTAATCTTGGACCTAATTAGGTCACTTATTTTCTAATTTGCCGTTGACTTGCATGCATGCGGATGGAGACTTAAAGAGTGCATGCATTATTAAATAATGCTAGGATGGCATGCACGAAGGTGGCCTTTGGCCCCGGTGGCTCTTCTTGACCAAATGATGATGCCCTAGATCTTCTATGGATGGCATCAGTCCTTAGCTGATTCCCTAGCTGTCAGTAACCGCTCGAACCCACAGGAATCACATAGGTTAACGGTTTTGGGCCTTAAGGCCTAACTGGAAGAGGACATTACAGTCCTCCTCGCTCGAGATTGCTTGTCCTCAAGCAACTTCAAATTGGGATGCTGCAATACCTGTTCACCTTCCCAGGTGGCATCTTCTGGCGGTAGTTCCTTCCATTGAACTAAGTATTCCATGATTACCCTGTTCCTGAGCTTCCTCTCTCTAGTCTGAATGATCCGTTTGGGAATCAGTATCAACAGTCCTTCATCATCTAAAGGAGGCAATTCGGTGGATGGAGCAATGTGTTGCCCAAGGGTCTTCTTCAGGCTAGATACATGGAACACGTTGTGAATTTTGCTTTCCTGAGGAAGTTCTAGTTCATATGCCACCTCTCCCACTTTCCGGATTATTTTGTAGGGTCCATAGAAGCGGGTTTTCAACTTCTCTGCTCCTTTCTTCTTAAGTGAGGACTATCTGTAAGGC
>LPNX010336302.1:5870-154940 GCA_001517045.1 Pseudotsuga menziesii | reverse complement strand
ACCAGTCTGCTTGAGTTGAGCCAACTCCCTGAAATGGATCTCTGGATCTTTCCTATCAAACCTCTCTATGAGTTTCTGAGTGAACTCACCGTAAGAATGTATAGTATTGTGACCCGATGTCACCAATCCGTGGTACCACCATTCGTGAGCTTCTCCGTCCAGGTGAAGTGTAGCCAACTTAATGGCGTCTGTCTCTGTCATGGGGTTGAGTTGGAAATAGGTATCCAACTTTTGGACCCATGTTCTCGCTGATCCTCCGCGAGTCCCATCAAGGTTTGGGATGGTTAACATGCCCAAGGTCTTCTGCAACTCATAATTGTGATTGAAACCCTTGTTGAAATTCCTGGGCCTGTTCCTACTCTTCATGTTGCAGAAGTCTGAGAAAGACATGGCAGCATGAAACTCATCTCCTAAGTCTCTGTACTTCTGCAAATAAGCCCCAAAAGGCTCGCTAGGTTCTACCTGCATGACCGGGCCCCCTACTATATCTGCCAAGAAGTGAGGCATGGTAGGCCTGATAGTAGGTCTGCTGTATATGTGCGGAGTGTTCTGGATGTTAGTGTACACCATCTTTCCACTGCTGCTTGAAAATCCCCGATCTACCGGTGAGGGAGGTGTACTGTTGATACCTGTTTCCGGTTTCGCTGATAGTCTGTTGATTGCATTGAGGACTTCTTTTTGTCCTTTGGCTAAGTCTTGCAATGCAGAGACCAAGCTGCGAAACTCCATCCGATCCTCCTCTCCTCCCGTTCCTTTTCCCCTATCTGAATGTATACCTATTTGTTTCATGTCTGAATTGGTATCTTCTAGTTGGATATCTTCAAATTCTTCTGTGTATCTACTCTTCCTCCTCTTATAGGTTACAAAAGGATCTCCTTCTGTATTCATCTACTTTTCATCTCTTAAGCCCACAGCTGGCCAATAAAACAGCTCTGATACCACTGTAGTATCCCAAATCCCGATATTTTCTATTTCTAAACAAATATGCAGATACAATGGGGCATGCAAACTGCCATGCAAAAATCCCTATTTTATAGGAAAAATTAGGGTTAGGGTTTGAGAGATAGAATGAACACTTACCACTGATAAGCCGGCTGAACTGCTCCGGAGAAAGTATGCAAGCACTGAGAACTGGATCGAAAATAGGCAGATCTCCTTTGCTTCAGGTGAACCCCCAGCAGTAAGACACCCTAGTCAGAAAAGGGTGACGCCCTCAAGGAAGGAGGTGTCCGATGGAACTGCGAATTTGCTGGGTTGATAGTTTTTCAGTGTCGGAGAGAATGCCTGATGCATGCGGAGGTTCTGAGACCTCTAGGCAGGGTAGCGAATTGCTTCAGAGAGGCAGCTACTCACACCCCTGGAACCCCGAAACTGCTAATAACTGCTTCGGATGAGCCCTGATGGATCTGATAATCATCGGGTACCGGAGTATGAAGTTGATGATGAGAATGGTGCCTGAGTTTCGGAAGGAAACTAAGATCTGAAGGCCCAACAACTGATTTGGGCTTTCTGGTTGAAAACCCCCTCTTACGGCTGCACACGTGTCCCTACAACGATCTATACCATGTATTAGATAACTTATGAATGAATGAAGAACAAGTGGTGAACCTGTATGGCTTACCCGGAATAAGACTAGGACAGATGTTTCACTCCCGAAATCCTGTTAGCTGAAGACTCCGTCTCCAACCCCAACTGCTGTGCTGCCATCCAAAAGCTCCCAAAATAATCATAATCAAAAGTGAAGTCTCCTTTCGCTTTATCCTCTATTTATAAAGTTCAACTGCGCAAAACCTAATCTTTGACCTAATTAGGTCACTTTATCTTCTAATTTGCCGTTGACTTGCATGCATGCGGATGGAGACTTAAAGAGTGCATGCATTATTAAATAATGCTAGGATGGCATGCACGAAGGTGGCCTTTGGCCTCGGTGGCCCTTCTTGACCAAATGATGATGCCCTAGATCTTCTATGGATGGCATTAGTCCTTAGCTGATTCCCTAGCTGTCAGTAACCGCTCGAACCCATAGGAATCACATAGGTTAGCGGTTTTGGGCCTTAAGGCCTAACTGGAAGAGGACATTACACATTAGGAATCGTTGAGGGAATCGTTATATTTCGACGCTCCTGAAGCGATTCCTCAGCGTGCCCAGGTCTATTCCGAAGCAAAAAAGTCTCTCCCGAAATCGCTCCCTGACTGATTCCGTGTGATGGGAAAAAATTTCTCATTTTTTTTTTGATGGTTGCCTAGGGTTTAATTAGTGTTTATAAACACTATTGGCCTCTATTTGGACACATTCTATTCCTCATTTCCTTGTTTTCATTTTTCTTGCTAGGGCTTTGAGTGGCTTTGCTAGTTGTTTGAGAGGAAATTTGTAGGAGCTTGGAAGGGAAATTGGAGGGGAGATTGAAAGCTTCTATTTGTGAGAGCTTGGAAGGAAAATTGAAGGCTTCCATAAAGACATTCAACCATCCTTGAAGAGCTAAAGAGGTAGGCTCTAAAAACCCAATCTTTCTTTGTTTTTGAAAAAAATATTTCACTATGTTAAAATTTGAAATCGTGTATGTGTTTTTTTCCTACCCTTTCCAATTTCTTCTTCTCCATCATTCTATTGTAGGCAAGAAGTGATTCTCATGTTGAATCAACAAGCATGATGGGTATGTGGTTTTTGTGGTTGGTTTCGATTCTTCTCATGATGGTGGTGGTGGGAAGTAGATTTAGTGGTGGCAATGATGAGGATGAAGAGATAGGGAGCCACATGTACCATGGAGAGGAGGAGGAAGAGGGAGAGGAGGAGGAGATTGAGAGGGATGAGGGGCCAAAAAAAGACACAACACCTTTGTGGAAGTATGTGACAAGGCTTGGGGGAGGGAGAGGGGGTGGAACCACAAAGTTTACATGCCTCCATTGTAATAAAACTTACATAGGTTCATATACCCGTGTGAGAAAGCATTTGTGTGGGATTATGCCATGTGATCAAGGTAAGGCTATTGGAGTCAAAACATGTGACAAAGTGCCAGGTAAAGAAAGAAACAAATACAGGATGGAAGAAGAGGCCGCTCAAAACAATTGCAAGAGATCAAGGGTCGAATATGAATCCCCACAGAGAATGTTTAGTGGTGGATTTGGATCATCATCCACCCATGCTAGTGGATTCTCCCCTATGCAAAAAACATTATCAGATTTTCTTGACCTTGGTTGCAGAGATGATGTGGATTCAAAAGTTTACAGGTTTCTCTATGCATGTGGTGTGCCATTCAATGTTTTTCGCTCACCCTATTGGCATGAAATGGTACAAGCCATCAATGGTGCCCCTAAAGGATATAGGACCCCTGGGTATGACAAAGCTAGAACCGTGGGACTTGACAGGGAAAGAGCCAAAATCAATAGTGCTCTTGGAAAGTTTACAAATGATTGGCCGTTAGATGGGGTATCCATTGTATCGGATGGGTGGACAAATGTTAAAGGCAAGCCATTGATAAATATTCTTGGTGTGTTTGCTAGTGGTGCGGTCTTCCTTTCAGCTCATGATTACTTAGATCGCTACAAGAATGGTATCAATATTGCACAACCTTTAATTGACGCCATTCAAACGATTGGGCCATACAATGTCATTCAATTCATCATAGATAATGCTGCTAATTGCAAGGCAGCAGGAGCAATCATTGAGTATAAGTATCCCAACATATTTTGGTCAGGGTGTTTGGTTCACACATTGAACCTTTTGATGCATGATATTGTTAAGATGAAGGACCCTAGTTATCGATGGATTGGTGTCTTGTACAAGAGAGGTAAGAAAATGATAAAATTTATCACCAATCATAGCATGGCACACCACATTTTTCGCAATCACTCTAGGTTGGAGCTATTGAAGATTGTGAAAACTAGATTTAGTAGCTACTACCTCACCTTTAGGAGGCTTTTGAAGGTAAGAGAGGCATTGGCTAGTATTGTCTCATGTGATTCATGGCAGGGATTGAAAGACAGAGTTGCAAGCGCATTTGATAGACATGACTTTCAGGATGTGGAGGACATCGTTCTTGATGGTCATTTCTGGACACAGGTTAAATACGTTCTACAGTTCACCAAGCCCGTTTATAATATGATTCGTTTTGCAGATACAGTTCAGCTGGTGATTGGGGAGGTGTATGAGCAAATGGATAGCACGCTTGGTCATATCAAAGACATTGTTGGGCTAAGAGATGCAATCTTGTATGACCATATTCATAAACATGTGGTCAAAAGGTGGGATAATTTGAATGTTCCACTCCATTCTCTTGCATATGTCCTTACCCCAAAATATTATTCTCCCTCTTGGTTGGCCCAACCTGCACCTAGCGGTGGAGTTAGGAAAAGACCACACACAGATCTAGAGGTGCAAAATGGGTATATGCTTGCATTAGACAAGTTGGTCCTTGATGAGGAGGAGTGTGCTCGAGTATGGAGTGAATTGAGCCAATACATCCGTGAACATGGAGTCTTTGGTACCTTGCATGCAACCAAAGATTGAGAGAGGTTGGTGGAACATGTATGGCAGTGGTGCCACATATTTGGATAAATTGGCGGTGAGGGTGCTTTCACAGGTTGTCAATAGTTCTTCTACAGAGAGGTGTTGTAGCACCTACAACTTCATCCACAACGTCAAGAGAAATAGTTTGAATACAGAACGGGCCAAAAGTTTGGTTTTTGTGCACTACAACTTGAGGTTGTTGTCCTATTATTGTGAAGCGACCAAGAATGATAGAACTTTTTTGACTTGGGACAACAATCCAGAGGAAGCTAATGTGGAGGATGGAGCCATTGCATTAGAGCGCTTGGAGGATGAACTATTGGGTGATCCTCATCCAATTCATACATTAGAGATGCCACCCCCAACCACCAGCAGGTTTACAGATGCAAGAGGTTTGCCTTTAGCTTCACAACGTTCGACAATCTGTGGGGGCCATTCATCTTCTTCTCGTGTTCCACGATCACTTCCACCAGCTCCTATTCCACCTAGAACACGAGAAAACAAATGGAAGTTTCTCGTGGTAAGAGGGAAACTTAGTAGATAGTATCATAATACTTTGTATTTCATGTTTATTATGGCCTATTTTGTAAACATTATGGCCTACTTTGAAGTTTGAAGTTTGAACTTTAAATTGTTGACTGAATCTTGATTCTTATCATCTTATGATCTTACAACTCTTTGGTATTAAATATGATATTATGATGCTTTGTTTCATTTCATGGTTGATGTTATCTGTTAGAGTCCAGAGTCTAGAGTCTAGACTGTTAGAGTTTGTTGATGGCAAATATTATATGTTGAAATTTGAAGATTGATGTTGTTGATGATTGATCATTTGATGACAATGCTACAAGTCATAGCTCCTAGATGATTGATGTTATATGTGACATGTGTATTAATGGTTATAATATTATATCTATGTTTTCTATAGCTAATTTGGTATAATACATATTTTTTTAATATATATGCATCAAAATATATAAAAATATTTATTATATAAAAAACGCTCCCAAAATGCTCCCAAATCAGAATTTTTTGAAAATTTTGCTTTTGCTCTCGCTCCTGCTCCCAACAGCGTAGCTCTGGTGAGCTAAAGCTGAGAGATTTGCAGCAGTAGTGATAGATTAGGGGTAGATCTATTGAAGACACAAACCTAGATTGCAGATATGGGGTTTGACAGGTACACTTCAGTATGGTCGTGCAGTTGAGAGTTGACGATAGACTCCAGGGGGCACAAAACTTTCCTACATGGAAAGAAAGGATCACAAGGATCCTGGACGTCAGTGATGCAGAGGAGCACATTGACTCCACAAAAGTTGCACCCACAGATCCGACAGATCTGATAGCTTGGATGGAGATTGATTTCGGAGCCATGTTGATTATCATGGATGGAGTGAAGGACAATATAGTCCTTCACCTTTCTTGTAAGAAGACCGCAACAGAGATGTGGACGGTTTTGGAGAGTCTGTACCAAAGCAAGAACGAGAACCAGAAGATGGTGCTGCAAGAGAGGATGCGCGGCACCAAGATGGCCAAGGGAGAAGGAGTGGTGCCTAATCTGACGAGGCTCACACAGATTAGGGATGAGCTTGGAGTTGTTGGCTCTAAGACAATAGATGAGGAGCTAGTTCGGATAGCCCTCAATGGCTTCTCTAAGCCATGGGACACTTTGTTAACGGTGCTGTGGCTAAGGAGAAGCTCCTTGATTGGCAGAGACTATGGGATGACTTTATGCGGGAGGAGACCTGCATGGGTTAAGGATCAGGCTCTTCCAGTAGTGCCCCATAGATTGTGGATGAGGAGGCTCTAGCCCTTACAGGGAAAAGCAAGGGTAAGGCAAAGAGGAAGAAGGACGGTAAGAAGAACCTTGACGTGTTAAAGGTAAAGTGTTTTCTCTGCCACAAGCAGGGACACTTTGCCTCCCAGTGCCCAGGCAGGAAGAAGAAGAGTAACACTCATATGGCTGTATCTGCAGAGGTGGATGAGTTCAGCAGGAACCTCGATGAAGAGTTTTGGTTGATAGCTTGCATGGCAAGCACCATGGGGAGCAACATATGGTACATCGACAGTGGAGCATCTAGTCACATGACTGGACATAAGAGATTCTTCAAAGACTTGTAGGAGGGTGGAACAAGGATCCACGTTGATCTGGGTGATGATGCGCGGTATTAGGTACAGGGAGTTGGCACCGTTTCATTTGAGAGGGAGTCTGGAAAACCCCTCAGTTTTGCTGATGTGTTATATGTTTCAGGGCTGACCAAGAACCCTATATTAGTCTCCACTTTGGAGGACAAGGGATATCAGGTGAAGTTCCAGGACCATAGAGTATATATTAGGTCCAAGGGGTCAGATAGGAGCTTGGATCCGGTGATTGGCAGAAGGAGCGAGAAAGTTTATAGACTACACTTTGAGCTTGCAAAGGCTCTAGTCAGCAACAGTAGCAGCCTTCAGGGTGAGTTGTGGCATAGGAGGATGGCACACTTACACCATGCAGCACTGAGGCACTTGAGACAGGCTATCATTGGATTTCCTCAGATACAAGAGGAGAAGCATAACCACTGCAAGGGTTGTGCTTTGGGGAAGAACATCAAGAAGCCTTTCCCACAGAGTGAGCACAAGTCTAAGGAGCCCTTGGACTTTGTGCATTCTGATGTATGCGAACCTATGAGTGTCCATTCGTTTAGTGGTTACAGTTACTGCGTAACCTTCATTAATGACTATTTTAGGAAAACCTGGATCTATTTCCTGAGGGCCAAGTTAGAGGTCTTTGAGAGGTTCCGAGAGTTCAAGACTCTCGTGGAGAACCAAACATGAAAGACGATTCGAGTGTTGAAGATAGACAACGGGGGTGAGTACACCTCCAATGAGTTCATGGAGTATTGTTTGGCAGAGGGGATCAAGGAGGAGCACACAGTGCCCCATACCCCACAACAAAATGGAGTTGCAGAGCAGAAGAACAACACTATGGTAGGAGCAGCCAAGGCCATGCTATTTGATCAAGGATTACCTCTATTCTTTTGGGATGAGGCATACAAGACTCCAGTGTACGTTCAGAACAGGTGTCCCCACACAACTTTGGGGAGGAAGACACTAGAGGAGGTCTTCACAGGCACTAGGCTAGATGTTAGTTGCATTCGCATATTCGACAGTGTCTGCGATTGTCATGTTCATGCTAACAATAGGAAGAAGTTGGAGCCTTCTGGAGAGAAGGGGTTACATGTTGGTTATGGCAAGACTTCGAAGGCATACATAGTTTATATTCCTACTTGCAAAAGGATCATTGTGAGCAGGGATGTCTAGTTCGATGAGGACAGGGCCTTGATGAGATCTATGGACTCACCAGCAGAGCAACAACCGACACAAGATACAAGGATCAATGTGGAGGAGCCAGATGTACAGGTAGAGGTATAGACACATGGCATAGGTTCTGGTAGTCAGAGGGAGTTAGGTGGACAGGATCCTCCAGTTATTGACTTGGAGGATGAGCTGCAGCAGGAGACAGACGTCCAGCAGCCGCAACAGGTAGACACTAGGCCAAGGCCTAAGTGGTTTAGGTCCATAGTACAGGATTCCAGGCAGGTGGATCTTCCACAGAAATCTTTTAGACGAAGTGTACCACTAGAGAGACTTAGTTATATGACATTGATGACAGAGTTGATTGACTCTTAACCTTACAGTTTTGAGGAGGCTACACAACATGATGTGTGGCAGGAGGCCATGGTTGAGGAGTATGACTCAATCATGAAGAACTAGGTATGGGAGGTTGTGTCTAGACCTGAAGGCAAGAAGGTGGTGGGATCTAGGTGGATCTACAAGGTGATGCATGCAACAGACGGACAAGGCGTGCTTCGTGGCTAAGGGGTTTTCACAGAAGGAGGGTATTGACTATGAGGAGACCTTCGCTCCTGTAGCCAGGTCTACTTCTATTCAGACCATTATCTCTTTAGTAGCATAGATGGGTTAGCGAGTCCATCAGATGGGCGTCAAGAATACCTTCCTCAACCGAGTGATAGAGGAGGAGGTATATATTGAGTACCCATAGGGATTTGATGTGGAGAACAAGGAGACGCATGTATGCAAACTGCATCGAGCTCTTTATGGGCTTAAGCAAGTACCTCGAGCATGGTACTCGAGGATTCACAACTATTTACGGGAGATGGGATGTCAGTGGAATGAAGTTGATCACAACCTGTACTTCTTGGTTGATAAGGTGCCTCTCATACTGGTCCTATATGTGTATGATTTGTTTTTGACAGGAGATGAGAGGCTGATTGGAGACTACAAGTCAAACCTTGCAGTGGAGTTTGAGATGAAAGACCTTGGGCTGATGCATTACTTTCTGGGCTTGGAGGTTTGGCAAAGAGATGGATGCTTTATGAAGTAGAGATCTTGAAGAGATTCAGGATGGAGGACTGCAAGCCTATGGCCATAGCTCTAGTTTCCAACTGGAGGAAGATTGATGCATCAGGGTCAGACAGATTTTATCCTACCTTGTACCCTTAGCTTATCGGATCACTTATGTATCTAGTCAACACACGACCAAATATTAGCTTTGCAGTCAACTCTTTGAGTCAGTTCATAGTGGACCCTCAGAGAGTGCATTGGACAGCTGCTAAGCACATACTTTGCTACATTAGAGGTACAATTGAGTATGGATTGGTTTATGAGCGCCTGGGGAGTGTACAGTTAGCAGGTTTCATAGATGCTGACTGGGCAGGATGTGTAGAGGACTGGAAGAGTACTTCAGGTTGCTGTTTCAACATTGGGTTAAGGGTTATCTCTTGGTTCAACAGGAAGCAGAAGTGAGTTGCATTGAGTTGGGTAGAGGCTGAGTACATGGCAGCCAGCATGGCTGCTTGTGAGGGTATGTGGTTGAGCAAGTTACTTTCAGGGTTGTTCAAGTGTGAGCTAGAGGCTACAGTAGTTCACTGTGAAAATCAGAGTGGCATCAGGCTATCTAAGAATCCAGTGTTCCATGACCAAAGCAAATACATAGACATCACGTACCACTTTTTGAGAGATTGTGTTCAGAGAGGAACCATTTGGTTGGAGTACATATAGACAAATGAGTAGGTGGCGGACATTTTCACCAAGGGACTTTGCAGACAGAGTTTTGTGAAGTTCGGGGATAAGTTGGGGTTGCTATAGAATCCCTTCCTCGTTGAGAGGGAGCGTTAAACTAGCAGCAACAAGGAATGTCTCCTTGCATGCATGTGTTGTTGAATGCAGAGGACTTAAATTAGGAAACCAGTTGTATTTAATTTACTTTTCCTAAGTTTACTTTGGAAAATAAATTAAAGTGATCTAAATTATCTTTAGTGAAACACTAGTTAAAGTGAAAGTGAAATTAGGGTTTTCGCTTTACATAAAGTTATAAAAGAAAGGTCAATTGGTAGAGAGGACACAGTTGCGTTCCGATAGAGACAGAGGAAGAAGTGTGAGAGAGAGAATTTTGGCAAAGAAGACAGAGGAGCACTAACTCAGAAAGACAACCCTAAATTGTAGAGGAGAGAGACATGAGACTTTGGTGGAGGTACACCGTACAGCAGCAACACTGTACAACATCAAGTTGCCTTGAGAACCGTGCCATCCCACAGTTTTTTCTCAGTGATTTGTTGGGTGTTTCGATTTTTCCATCTAGGGCATAAATCGATTTTCTGATATTGAAAAAGCTCTGTATTTTCTTAATAAAAATATCCTCTCATACTGTTGCACCGGTTTTCCCATCTTGGGTTTTTTCTGGGGGTTTCTACCCAAAAAGATTGTGTTGTTTCTATTGATGTGATTGATGTTGTAAATGGTTCTCGGGTTTATATTCCGCTGCATACTGTGAAGAATTTCTTTCCCTTTAGAATTTGCATTGTGATGTTCGTTCGACGTTACATTTTGGTTAGAGAATGTGCACACAATGTCCTTTTCTCTTAAATAGGAGAAAATACTTTCCAATCAAGTACAAGAACATTCGTCAAAGTTTCACTAGATTTATTCACAAAGTTTTCTCTAATGTTGAAAATCCAAAAGCCAAAAGTTCATGACAATGAGTGAGTTCATGAATATATAGAACTCTCAAATGATGGAGGGATATGATCTAATCATAATCCATTTAAATCAACAATGGATAGAGTCTCAATAATATCATGAGCTATCATCAAAGAGGGGAGTCGATTTGCCTCTAAGGCTCCTCTAGTACAACATAAAATCAAGATATAACATGAAATAATGTTAAGGAATTACATGGTGGGCTATGTAGGGGATTTCAATCACCCTAGGCGCCCCCATTTACATCAACATAAAGATATAATTTGGTATACATGGTGATCATCATTAACAAGTGCGCCCCCTCATGGAGAAGACGTCCCGCTAGGGGATGAACATAGGATATAGTCCATCAAGTGATAACACATGTGTAGCAAGGTCCATAGAGCATCAAAGTATTGTAACAAAACATCCCAAGTCATTTCCAAGCCCTCTACTAGCCAAATCGATTTTCTTGGGTAGGCCATGGTCACTTTTATACTTGAATCTTTATGCCAGTAACACTGTTGGAAAATAAAATGCCCAATATGTGCCTTTCCTTTGCTCGGAATACTGATCTAACTGCATTTATGGAATTAGGGACCCAAAATCCACTATCGGTGACTAGTGGCACCCCTTGTATCCATATGTAATATGATCCATGAGCTCATACATGTCCAACATAATAAAATATAGCCATAACAACTGATAATAAATAAAAGTATTCATGATCTAGAGCAAGTAATGGTCAGTTGAAGTATGGGACACTGTATTGGAACAAATAGATGTTAAAAACACAAAATCGAACCATCGGATCCAAAATCACTTGAGTCCTCTGTTGGCCTTGGTCAAATTGGCTTTGACCAACTCAAAACTAATTAAAATATTGACTGAGCACTAAAACAACTGATCCTATATGCATAAGGGACTAAAAATGCTCCATCATCTATATTAACAGCCCAACTAAAGCATAAGCAACATATATAGTGGTGATCAAAACATAAACAAAGCCAAACATGCATTAAAATAACTTTATAATTCATCTCTGAACTCACTTACAACATTGAAAACCATGCTAAGATGGGCAAAGTAAATAAAACAAGGATAGGTTAAGGGAATTGACTTGTTAGACCTAGACCATGTGATCTCTTTGAGCAACAAAGGGATAAGGGACACCACAGTGACAATATGCATGATAGAAAATAGTAGGGAAGGGTGGTGTCTCACAAATGGGTAGAGTAGTTGGACTTACTTTCAGCAGACTCTAACAAGTATTTTTTTTTTCACAATTTGAATAATTTAACTTTAGAAGCATTTCTCATTTCATAAGATACTAGCCAGCCTTCAAGGGAAGGTGCCTTGAATAGCCTTGCGGGCCCTAGATAATGACTCGGCCTAGCTCCACTACCAACGAGCGTCCATAGCCCTGACGGAGTTGCCACCTTGTTTCCCTGTAGGGGCAAATAGCCTTACATCATACAAAGGATGAGTGCTCAGCGCTTGGCCATTAACAAGTTTATTCACATTTATTTCATTTAGGTCTAGTGTTTAAAAAAACAACTAATCGCAATTGGCCTTTTGCATCATTTAGATATAACATTTATACGCATCGATGCAATTCACTTTATCAATATTTCAAAGAGTACTTGGTTTGAGGACTAAAGAAAGGGATCGACCACTCCAGAGCCGAGACAGAAGCAAACATGGGTCCATAATGCACAGAGGCCAAAGTGGGGGAAGGCTCATCAATCTCACATGTCTAAGTTATAGTTCAAAGGACAAAAATCAATAATGGAGGCAAACTATATGGGTGGAGGAAGTGAAGGATGACAGCAGGCATAACAAGGATAATAATCAAGTTTTTACAAGGTGGGCAACACAAGTGAGCATATACTAAAGACTTACAATCATAATCATTAAACCATCTATGATAGCAAGTCAATCATAATAACACAGGATCACCACCTCACGTCATTGAATGCCAAGTAAAAGCTACTAAGATAGATGAGAGAGACAACTAATAGTACCATACCCAAATACATGTTGTATACTTGCTCAATCATATATCTTCGTCTCTGATATAACAATGAAGTACACCCTAACTGAACAATGGCAAAGAAAAAGGGAACCAACTGCTACTCTGCTAAGTGAACCATAACCCATCCAATAGATCTCAATGGGGTCATAAAGGGCTAAGTCATGACAAGGGGAACTGGAAATATGCTCTGCGTCCTCTGAATAGCTCGAAAAATGTATCTCCACCACTAATCATCATGACTTAACTCATGCAAATGGAATGGATCATGCCTCTGACAAACTGCTCTGCATCATAGTATCCCTGCTGCTGTGGAGGTGACAACAGGTGTGTAGTTGCATTGTCTTGATCCGAGGTAACATTGTATAAGCTAGTTTTTCTTTGCATCTTATGGTAATTAGTTTGGATTTGGAAGACTGTTTCCAACACGTAAGAGCAAATATTTTGAGTTCAAGTGTATTTGTTTATTTTTCTACACTTAGAGACTTAGAAGTTGCATGTCTTATGATTATATCTCATGCGTTTATGAATTTCTTATGTAGGGAGTACCAATTATAATCCTTTGTTGTAAGTTTCATTAGCTATGCAAGGTTGCCAATCTGAAGGAATGGTTGAGATTGGTTGCATCCTCTCTCTTCTTCAGATTCTTAAGTGGACATAGTCTCTCCACTTCCTACCAACATATTCCACGGTACTTGATATTTAGGCTTGGGCTTACTTTTTCCCCCTTCTTTCATCTATTAAAAAATCATATTTCTCTGGTTATCGGTTATAATCTTTCTCAGATCTATTCCTTTTGAAAGTAAAACTTTTAAGTAGATCCAATTTACATGCTTAGATCTTACTAGTTACTAAAAGATTTAATTTTAAATTTAGATCTAGAATAGTAATTTGCTTATTTACAAGTCATTTTTATCATAAATCTAAAGGCTTGAAAGAGTAGGTTGTCTTGTGATTTTAAAGTTGTATTTAGAAAAGTTTAATACCTTTCATTTGTTAGATTTTTATCAATTAGACAATATTATCTAGGATCTTATCTGAGAAAATAACATGCACAACAATCAATCACAAGAGATAATAGACACAAAGATTTTCTTTGGGGAAACCATAAAGGAGAAAACCCCGCAACTTCCTTAGAGATAGAATGAGCACCAATGGCAGCAGTAAAACCCAAAGACAGAAAGATGATCTCCAATAGTTGTTCTCTCTCTCACTTATGTGAGCTCTTCCTCTCTCACCTATGCGCTATAGCTGGGTGAGTGTGTGTGACAAATAGAGAGGCTCACTCTCTATTTATACTATTTTCTGACTTGACAATTACTTACCAGGGCCGACTTCTTTAGGAGAGTCTAATAACCCTAGTGCCCCTCAACTATGGGGACTCTGCCCCCCCCGATCAACAAGGAGGGTTAACATCAACTCAATTGTGGGAACTATTGCCTCGACTTACAATGGAGGGTTAACCTCTATGACTTTAAATGACTTTATTATATTAATGACTCTCCCAATAGGAACATTAGGGTACAATGAAATACAAATGATTCTTGTGATAGGAACATTGGGGTACAATATAAGATATACAAGTGAATACATTCCGAAGTTACAGATACATCAACACTTCCTCTTAACTAGGAAGGTATTCTCTTGACACAATTCATCAACACAAGTCCTCGTCACTAGATCATCATCAAAGCTGCATCATCACTGGATCATCATCATCATCACTGCTCCCGCTATCTCGAGCAAATGGTGCTATCTCTCAATTGTTCTCGTTATAGGAAGTTCTACAGAGCCAACCCTTTTTCATGCTGGTTGTAGGCCTAGCCTCCATGTAGGTCTTCATCTTCTTCAATGCTTATGTCCGACCATGGGAGGCCCAACCTGCCACCATGTCGGAAAGGCTTGTTCAACACTTATATCTGACCATGGGAGGAACACATCAAGCATCCATGTTAGAATGGCACGCCCAACACTCACATCTGACCATGGGAGGCCAATCCTGCCACCATGTCAGAAAGGCCCAGCACTCACATCTGACCATGGGAGGCCCAACCTGCCAGCATGTCAAAAAGGCCCAGCACTTATATCTGACCATGGGAGGCCCAGCCTGCCACCATGTCAGAAAGGCCCAGCACTTATATCTGACCATGGGAGGCCCAGCCTGCCACCATGTCAGAAAGGCTCTGCATTTACATCCAACCATGGGAGGGCCAGCCTACCACCATGTCAAAAAGGCTCAGCACTTATATCTGACCATGGGAGGCCTAGCCTGCCACCATGTCAGAAAGGCTCTACACTTACATCCAACCATGGGAGGCCCAACCTACCACCATGTCGGAAAGTCTCTGCACTTACATCTGACCATGGGAGGCCCAGCTTGCCACCATGTCAGAAAGGCTCAGTACTTATATCTGACCATGGGAGACCTAGCTTGCCACCATGTCAGAAAGGCTCTGCACTTACATCCGACCATGGGAGGACCAACCTATCATCATGTCAGAAAGGCTCAACACTTATATCTGACCATGGGAGGCCCAGCCTGCCACCATGTCAGAAAGGCTCTGCACTTACATCCAACCATGGGAGGCCCAACCCACCACCATGTCGGAAAGGCTTTGCACTTACATTTGACCATGGGAGGCCCAACCTGCCACCATGTCAGAAAAGGCACACAGACTCATCACTTCCCCTTGGAGGGAACCTCGATCTGGAGAACACCAAGCTTCTTCCTGAAGTACTCATACTTCACTCTGGCCATTTCTAGCATAGAATTACATCAGGGCTGATTACGTCCAAGGATAACCTGTGAGCTTTGCCAGGACTAATTACATCCGAGGACAACCTACAATACTATTTACATCTGAGCAATCTACAAGCTTTGCCAGGATTTTATGCTCAGACGACCTGCCTCACCAGCTATGCTAGAACTCATCATTCTTTCGAGAGATCTCGATCTGGATCACATATTGGAGCTTCACTGCTCCTCTCTGATCTCATACTGAAGTAGAACCCCGAAGTGCTCTTCCTATCAATGGCACTGCCTGCCCAATCTGAATCCACCTAACCCTCCAGGTTAATCTTCTGATTCGCTTCTTACTTGAGCCCATAATCAACTGTACCGTTTAGGTACCTCACTGCATGCTTTGCAACCATCAGGTGAACATGTCTCGGATCCATCAGGAACTAGCTCAATGTGTTCACATCAAAGCAAATATCTGGTCTTGTATTCGTCAGGTACAGCAAGGACCCAATCATCTGACGATACATTGTAACATCAACAGACTCTGATGAAGCAACACTCGATAGCTTCAGGTTCGATGCCATAGGTGTGGTCATGGCCTTGCATTCCATCTTTGTGAACCTCTTCAGGATCTCTATTGCATACTTCCCTTGTCCCAAGGAGATTCCAACTGCATTTTGCCACACCTCCATGCCTAAAAAGTAGTGCATCATATCCAAGTCCATGTCAAACTCGGCAGCAAGTCTCCTTCTTGCAACTTTAATGAGTTCCTCTTTTTTGTTAGGAACAAGTCATCGACATATAACATGAGCATCACTGGTATTTCACCTTCAACCCTGAAGTAAAGGTTGGAATTTGCTTTACTCTCAGTAAAGCCTAGAGTCATCAGTGATCTGTCCATCTTGTCGTACCATGTCAAACCTCAGAATCGTCTGCAGTCACTCCCTCTGAAGCGGAGTATCATTCTCCCTCTGCCTTTCGTACTCTATGCATTGAAACATTTTGTACCAGAGTGACAAGTAGCTTCCTCTGCTACTAATATTCTATGTATCCATCTAGGGTCAGTGGATACCAATATCCTCTATCTTGAACCTTTTCTTCTCGCACCCAACTGTGAGCTTGTCATCCTCTATAGGATTTCATCTTCAACCTTGTAGTAAAGGTTAAGATCTTCATCACTCTAGGTGATCTTCAAGCTCTTCATGTATGTGTTATCCCAGGGGTGCCTTCTGAGCTCGTACAAGGCCTTCTTTCATTTGCACACATGATTTTGCCTGTCATGCGTCTTAACTTCTAGTGGCTGCAAATGTCTCTTCGTAGTCTATGCCTTCTTTCCGTGAGAATCCTCATGCTACAATTCTTGCCTTGTATCCCACGATGCTGCCATCTACTGGATGATGGAACTTGTAGATCCATATGGAAGATACTATGGACTTCCCTTCAGGTCTTCGACATCGCATTCTAGTCATCATTCTTCATTTTGGATTATTTCTTGAACTGTCACCACTTATTCTTCAGAACAAGTCTCATCCTTCTTTTCTTGTAGGCGATTGTACGCGATTTTTCCTACAAGTCAAATGCATTAGTTGTATGGTTAGAAACATTTCATAAGGCATATTCATAATGGCAAATTCTTATGCATAAAGATATAATCATGCAACTATTTTAGCCAATACAACATTCATCCATATCTCACGGAAACTTTCTAGATGCCTTCCATCTCTACCATGACATCATTGAGATTGTGCACTAATCCAATATGTCAGCAAAGAGGTTTCATTCTAGACAAGTAGCAATGGAGAGTTGTATGGAACCATGGGCCACTTACCCATAACATGCATAGTAGTAGTATACTGTCATTAATGCAAACATTCTATCATGCATAACACATCAACTGAATATAAACAAATGCATAACAAAATAATATCATGAAATGACAATTGAATACTTATCTTTATTCGTTTCGTGGGTAGACTCCTTGATCCTTCAGCTTCATCATCTTCTTCATTCGTAACAACATCATTTCTTATCCAAATGCTAAGATGGATAAGGGTTTCTTCAAGAATTGAGTCCTTCATATTCCTCGTCGCTTGAGGGATCTTCTTTGAATTGTGAGAGCTAGATCTTCAGTTGCTCCCATCTTCTTTTCTCTTATTATGAGTCGATCTTCTTTTTGTGTGTGCTCTTCCCAGAGTCTGCTGAAAGTAATCACTTCCTTCTGGCACACATTCCTCGAATGAATGAATCCCATGATCTTGGGAGGCCATTAAAGTGGTTATCACAATTTCTGCATTCTCGACTTCTTCATCCATTGTTTCAAGTTGTTCTTTGATTTGAGAGACCCTTGTAAAGTATATATGGTCTCTGCATTTTGGATCTTTACATTCTTCAACTGGTTTCTCAAAGTCATCTTCCGGTTTATGTTCTTCCCTTCAAATAGCTTGGTCAATGAATCAATCATCTCTTTAGGTGTCTTCAAGGAAGACACTTGTGGTATAAGGTGATCCTTGATTGAATCAACAATGATCCTCTTGGCTTTGATCAAGTTCTTCTTGTGTAAGGCCTTACTTCATCTCCCTCTGGAACTGGAACCTCTCCACTTATGTAGTTGTCCAATTCATTTTCTTCAAGAACCAGTGAAAACTTATACTTCTATGTTCGGAAGTTTTCATCTTCACCAAGCTTGTCATCAAGCTGGTGTGATAGGTCATTTTCAAATGAGAACCTCAAATGTAGATAGCAAAAGATTAGATCTTACTGATTTGATGTGTCCGTCCTAGTTCTAGATCTCGCTGATCTAGGGTTTGTTAGAGAAACCCTAATTTTCAAAACTTGGAATCTTTCAGATCTGATTGGGATAGAAAGATAGGGCTCTTCAAGGCGAGCTATCCAATGTACTCCTTTTCTGAAATCAATGGAGGGAAGCTCCTGGAACAGGAAGCGCTAGTTTTCCAATTTCTTCTACAGAAATTCCTGATATTGTTTCTGCGGTATATCTGAAATTACTGCTCCTGTGTGTCTGAAATTTCGTATTGATATATCCTCGTCTGTCCTCTTTTCACCACCACAGGTTTGAGCAGAATTGGTTTCACCAATTGGGACTTATGAGAGTTTTCCCAAGGTGACATTTTTCAGTACTGTTCAACATAGCGAACTTATACAGAATTCCACGTGTCACTGTTTCATCATCAGGGTCTGAAACTTTTACCACATAAAGTACTGTTCATGGCCTATCTGGAACATCTTGCGAAATTTCATTTGGACCTTCATAGCCCGAGATATAGCAATTCTCCTTAGGTGTCCTGTTTAGGGATGAATCTTGGAAGAGGTTGAAACCCTGATTTGAAGGAATCATATCTCCCAGAATATAGCGAATCTGAGGCTGAAATTTTTACACAGGGTACATCAGGATTTTATCGTCGGCCTATGAAACTCTCGGCTCTTGATCCTTCTTCAATCTCGAGATATAGCGGATGTACCAAAACTACCAGTTTTAGTATTTTAGGGTTTTTCAGGTCTGGGGTCAGATTAGGGTTTGACTTTCCCGAAGTTTTACCCAACCAAAAATTTCAACCTTGGTCTCTAAATTTCGATTTTGAGGAGGAGAGCAATACTATGCTGGGCTCACTCAAACATTCCACTTCTGTGAAAAGCCCTAATTGTCGCTGCAGTGGTAGGTCAAAAACTGAAAATGCCCAGAATCAAATTCTGCTTCGACAAAAAGATGCACCCTTCAATGGAGAGTTAGCCTAGCCCCCTTTTGCTAATGATCTGTGGAGAGAGACCCAAAAAGTAAGAAGCCCTAGCTTCTGCAGCTGCACTGTGTCTTCTTCTCAAGTTAGCTCTGATACCATGTTAGATTTTTATCAATTAGACAATATTATCTAGGATTTTATCTGAGAGAATAACATGCACAACAATCAATCACAAGAGACAATAGACAAAGATTTTCCTCGGGGAAACCATAAAAGAGAAAACTGTGCAACTTTATCAGAGATAGAATGAGCACTAATGGCAGTAGTAAAACTCAAAGATAGAAAGATGATCTCCAACAACTATTCTCTCTCTCACTTGTGTGAGATCTTCCTCTCTCACCTATGCGTTATAGCTGGGTGAGTGTGTGACAAATAGAGAGGCTCACTCTCTATTTATACTAGTTTTTGACTTGACAATTACTTACAGGGCCGACTTCTTTAGGAGAGTCTAATAACCTTAGTGCCCCTCAACTGTGGGGACTTTGCCCCCCTCGATCAACAAAGAGGGTTAACATCAACTCAATTGTGGGAACTATTGCCTCGACTTACAATGGAGGGTTAACCTCAATGATTTTAAATGACTTTATTATATTGATGACTCTCCTGATAGAAACATCAGGGTACAATGAAATACAAATGATTCTCTCGATAGGAACATCGGGGTACAATATAAGATATACAAGTGAATACATTCCGAAGTTACAAATACATCAACATCATTGGCTGCCCCAAAAGGGCAAGCAAAGACCCTAAGGAAGCTTGCTTCCTTTAGTTATTTTTGTCTTTAAGCATAGTTTAACTTAGTGTATATTTCGGTATTTTTCTAACCTTATCCAAAGACACTTTCAAAGTGATTTTGGGTACCTTTTACTACTAATTGCTTGCTAGTTTTTAGCTTTTGACAAATAGGTAGAGAGGCACTTTGGAAAAACTTTGAAGTCAAATTTTAAACCTTGTAAGCCTATTGGATCCTCATTCATAAAGGACCAAAGGAATCCCACAAAACTTGTAAAGAAAATCATAATAAAAGAAAAGCACGTGGGCTACCAAGGTCCACATGTTGAATTTTAGCATTAGCATGGATAATTTTAAAATTTGCAGACTAGCATAAATAAATGACAAGTGCAGTAAACAACATCAACACACTGAACACAAGAGTTTTTCACTGGGGAAACCTTTAAAGGACAAAAACCCCAAAAGCATTAGTAATTCATCTTGTAAATGAGATGACTGAGTTTTTCAAAATTCCATAAACCCTAACTGGGTTTGTACCATAGATCCACAATTACAAAAGATAATCCAATTACACAAAAATGCCCAATTAGGGATTTCTGCCCTAAACTTTCTTTGTTCGGCCCAAAACACAAGCTACCCGAAATTTGTTGTCTACCCAGACGTGTCAGGTTATCCGAAAATCTGCCCGTATCGCTCGAACCTCTGTTTGTCCTGCCCGGACCTGCTCGAACAGTTTTGCCCTCTGCCCGGATTATTCTAGATCTGCTTAGAGGGCATGTCTGCTTGCCCGGAGGTTTGCCGAGTTGCTCGAAGGTTTGCTAGGCAGCTTTACTGCTGCCCGAACCTTGTTGGGTTCCTCTGCTGCTGGCCCGTGAGTCTGGTAGCCTGCCTTGAGTAGCTCTGGGTTTGTTCGCTGCTAGTTGGAGGCCCTAGCAGGCTGCTATAGCAACCTGTGGGCACTTGCAGGCTGCCCAGAGCTTGCTGTAGCAGCCTGGGAGCCCAAGCAGCCTTCCCGGAGTCTGCTGTAGCAACTCGGAGGCAAGGTAGGGCCGTCGTGAAGAAGGGCACCTTGCCCGAGTGATGGAGAGGTTGCCTGGTGGAAGATGGTGGTTGCCCGAGATGAAGAAGGGGCTGCTCGTGAACCAGCTCGTGAAGAAGAAAGGAGGCTGCCGTGAGGTAGAAGAGCTTCAGCTGGTGGATTTAGGGTAAAACCCTAAGAGATGAAAATGTTGCAAAATTTATGTTGAAACCCTAGTCTAGGGTTTGATCAAAGAACAAATGTGAATGCCCTAGCTAGACTCATCCATGCTAGGGCACACACAAACCTTTCCTTCTCTTCAGCGAAATATTCTGTTGGAGTAGTTGTACCTGTGAGAGCAAGTGTGTGTGAGAATGAAATGGATTGATCTTGTTTTATATCCTTTGAGTCACCTGTAACTTGTAAGTGGACCAAAACTCAAAAGAACAAAATATTATTATTTTATTCTTTTCTCACTTTGACTCTTACCTTTAGTGGTACTAAAAGTCTTTTTGCACTTTCACTTTTACACCTTTAGTGGTACTAAGGGTCCTTATATATTTTTTAACTTTTTCTTTAGCCTTCTTCAAGTGCCCTGTGGTCAATACAAGTGGTCAAGGTGGTCTTTCATCCCAACTCAAAGTATATCATTATAAACAGAGAGAATTACTAATGCTTTTATCTCACACTCTGTGTAGCGCCAAGATCGGATACTAAGGTTTCTTAAACAAGGGTAGCTAAGCCTTGGAGAAGATCACAAATCCCACTAATCGAGTGTCATAGTGTCACACATGCCTAGACCCGGTCTAGGGCTTATAGTGTTTTCCTGGTAATAGACCAGGTGCCTCAGCCATAGGTTGCATAATTTGACACTAGGTCAAATACTTGGTAATAGACCAAGCGCCTCCATTCTCCCGGAGAATGGCCCTTAGCGCCGGGCTGAGTCCCTAGTCCCGAACTAGGTAAATTCTTGGTAACTGACCAGATGCCTCCATTCAAAGAATGGCCACTCAGCTCTAGGTTGAGTCCTCCAGTACTAGACTGGTTCCACATCCTAGTCTCGGACCAGATGTCACCATTCAATAGAATGGTCACTCAACTAAAGGTTGAGTCCCCCAGTGCTAGAGTGCTTCCATATCGTGGTCCCGGACCAGAGATCCCCATTCAATAGAATGGTCACTCAACTCTAGGTTGAGTCCACACCAGAGTCTCGGACCAGAGATCCCCATTCAATAGAATGGTCACTCAACTCTAGGTTGAGTCCACACCCGGGTCCCGGACCAGGTGTCTCCATTCTCCTAAGAGAATAGCTCTCGATGCTACTCAGAAAAATCAACACTCCTTCCAGCGAGAGAGGCATTCTCTACGACGCTAAGCTTGTCATGAAACTATATGAACTTTGATGCTGTCAGAGGCTTGGTTAAGATATCTGTGATCTGTTCATCGGTACGAATGTACTGCAACTTCAAAGCACCTCTCTGCACTAGGTCTCTGATGAAATGATACCTCATTTCAATGTATTTCAATCTATCATGAAACACGGGGTTCTCCGAAAGCTTAATGCAACTCTGATTATCGCAATGGATGATCATTGAGTCAAGCTTTCCCTCGAACATAACAGATTGAAGTTTTATGAGCCAAACTGCTTCCTTGCAGGCATCACTTGCAGCAATATATCCTACCTCAGCTGTACTCTGAGCTATGGAACCCTGCTTCTTGCTGGACCAAGAGATCACTGCACATCCCATACTGAAGCTATAACCAAAGGTACTTTTTCGGTTTATTGTACTGCCAGCCCAATCTGAATCAACATATCCAGATAATAATACTCCACTGCTGGAAGTATACCTGATCCCATAAGTGATAGTACCTCGCACATATCAGAGTACGTGTTTAGCAGCTACCCAGTGTATTTGTTTCGGATCAGACATGAATTGACTCAGAGCATTCACTGTGTAACAGATGTTTGGTCTCGTATGCACGAGATATATCAAGGATCCAATAGGTTGTCTGTGCAGAGTAGAGTCTGCACTCTGTGAACTGATAGTTGAGTCATGCAACTTTGTCAAGTTGGTAGTCATGGGTACGCTCATGGAATTGCAGTCTTGCATCCCAAATCTCTGCAAGATATCCACTACGTACTTTCCTTGTGTCAGGAAAATCTTGCCTGGATTTTTCCAGATCTTTAAGCCAAGGAAATAATGCATCAGACCAAGATCCTTCATCTCAAATTCAGAGGTAAGCTCCCTCTTACATTGTTCTATCAATTGTTCATCACCTGTAAGAAACAAGTCATCTATATATAGAACAAGTATCAAGACATGATTATGAACAACCTTAAAGTACAAGTTAGTATCAATTGTACTTTTGGAAAACCCCAAGTTGTGGAGAATACATCCATCCTTGCATACCAGACTCTCGAAGCCTGTTTCAGTCCATACAAGGATTTCTTCAGTTTACACACATGGGTCTTACTCCCATGAGTCACAAAGCCTTCAAGTTGTTCAATATAGGCTTCCTCCTTAATCTTGCAATTGAGGAAGGCTATCTTTACATCCATTTGATGTAACTTCCATCCGGATACTGCAACAAGAGAAATGATGGTTCTAATGGTAGTATACCTGGCAACAGGAGCAAATGTCTCATCATAGTCAATGCCGTATTTTTGAGTGAAGCCACGAGCTATGAATCTGGCTTTATACGTCTCCACACTGCCATCAGCAACATGCTTGATTTTATAAAGCCATTTGGAAGTCACCATTGACTTTCCTGTTGGTCTGGGAACAACTTCCTACACATCATTCTTCATGATTGAACTGTACTCTTCAATCATGGCATCAGCCCATACTTGTTGACTTGCTGCTTCTTCGTATGATGAAGGTTTTGCATTGATGAGCTGGCTCATAAGACCGGAGTACTTTTGTAGTCTTATGCTTTCTCTGAAAGTCCCGGGAGGAGCTTTATGCTTCTCGCCTTCTTGTACCGTTTCTCGGTACCAAGTAGGTCTCCTTTAGGAAGGAGGAACTTCAAGTAGTTCGTCTGGTGGACTTTCAGTTTCCTCAGGTGCATCTAGAATTTGATCTTAAAATTCCTCTTCCTCCCTTTGAATTTATGAATCTAGAAACTCAAGGGGAGGTACTTCATCTTCCTTTGAAAGCTCTTGTGTTTGACGAAACACAGCTTCTTCATGGAAGACCACATCTTTGCTGACCATCTTCTGTAAGCCTGGAAGAGCTATGTAGTGAAGATGTCCAAACCTTCTATGCCACAGCTCACATGGATCAGCAACAAGATGTACCAAAACATGATTGGAATCTTCAGAAGTCTTATAAAGGCCTCCCTCTCGAACCCCAATCTGTACAACTGAGCTTAGCTTTTCATCCTTTGCCCATAGAAGGACTTTCTTGTCCATGAAAATGACTCTGTAGCCCTTGTCCCCTAATCCAACAACAGATAGAAGATTCTTCTTCAAACTAGGAACAGATAAGACATCATCAATATGTAAAACCGTACCTGAGTCAAGTTGAAGTGAAGTTGAGGCAACTTCTTCAATCTTGTAAGTGGATTCATCTCCAAGTTCCACCTGTGTAGTGAACTTCTTCTTTCTATAGCTGGTGAGAGCTCCACGGTTACCAGTCATATGCTTGGATGCACCACTATCCACCAACCAAGAGGTAGCATTGTCTATGATGGATCCAGAGAGGGCGGAGATCGGTAGTGCTCTCTTCTAGGTTCATCTTCTTTGTTAGCCTTGGTGTTCTACTTCTTCTTAGGTTCTTCCTCTTCTTCTTCTACAGCAGACGCTTGAAATCATCTCTTGAATTTCTTCATGGCCTGTCTGCAATCCCTGGCAAAGTTTCCAAACTTGTGGCAATTATAGCATTCTACTTTTGAAACATCAGAGAATTTACCTTGAGGTTTATTTCCCTTCTTTTAATGAGAGGAGGGCTTCTTGAATTTCTTGGTCTTTGCTGCAAGTGCAAAGTTACCTACCTTAGTTGCCTTTCCTAAAGTCCTTCCTTCTTCTTCTATGCAATCATGCTAAAGTTTTTCAAAGTTCGGCTGATTCTCACATCCACTGACAGATGCCAGGAAGGTTTCCCAAGAGCTTGAGAGACCATCAACCACAGTCTGCACTAGGTCATCATCATCGACAACAATACCAATAGCAATAAATTGATCTCTTACCTGTGCAATCTTTGTGAAGAAGGAACCAACCCCTTCATCCTTGTTCAGCTTCAAAGTTCGTAGCCTTTACTTCAAGACTCTCTTCTGACTGGGAGCCTTCTTCTCATACAAGTTAGCCAAGGTGTCAAAGCATTCTTTGGCAGTCTTCAATGTTGTGATATTGTGCATCACAGTTTCTTTAATAGAATCATAGATGATCCTTCTAGCCTTAGCCTACTTCTTCTTGTAAGCAAGTTTGCCAGCATTAGATGTTGGCCCTTCACTGACATTAAACACAATGTCATCAAGGTCATTTTCTTCTAGAATAGCTGTAAGCCTAGCTTTTCCGGAGTTGTAGTTCGCTGAACCTTGTAGCTTCTCTTCCGGTCTGAAGATGTTGATGGCCATCTCTGCCACTTAGTCAAATGTCAAGTCTGCAAAATATCCCAAGGTCTAGGAAGACAACAACAATTTCTTCTTACTGGGTCTTCACATGCTAAGCTCTGATACCATGTTGAATTTTAGCATTAGCATGAACACTTCTAAAATTTGCAGACTAACATAAACAAATGACAAGTGCAGTAAACAACATCAACACATCAACACACTGAACACAAGAGTTTTTCACTGGGGAAACCTTTAAAGGACAAAAACCCCAAAAGCATTAGTAATTCATCTCTTAAATGAGATAACTGAGTTTTTCAAAATTCCACAAACCCTAACCGGGTTTGTACCACAGATCCACAATTACAAAAGATAATCCAATTACACAGAAATGCCCAATTAAGGCTTTTAGAAAATTAGGGCTTGCTGCCCTAAACTCTCTCTCTTGCACAAAACACAAGTTGCCCGAACTTGTTAGGCTTCCTAGAAATCTGCCCATACTGCTCGAACCTTTGTTTGTCCTGCACGGACCCGCCCGAACAGGTCTACCCTCTGCTCGGAGGTTTGCTGAGCAGCTTTACTGTTGCCTGAACCCTGTTGGGTTTCTCTACTGCTGGCCCATGAGTTTGGTAGCCTGCTCAGAATAGCTTCGGGCATGTTTGCTGCTGGTCAGAGGCCCTAGGAGGCTGCCTCGAGCTTGCTATAGCAGCCCGTGGGCACTTGCAGGCTGCCCGGAGCTTGCTATAGCAGCCCGGGAGCCCAAGCAGCCTGCCCCGAGACTGTTGTAGCAGCTTGGAGGCAAGGTAGGGCTATCGTGAAGAAGGGCACCCTACCCGAGTGGTGGAGAGGCTTCCCGGTGGAAGATGGTGGCTTCCTGAGATGAAGAAGGGGCTGCCCGTGAAGAAGAGAGGAGGCTGCTGTGAGGTAGAAGAGCTTCAGCTGGTAGATTTAGTGTAAAACCCTAAGACATCAAAATGTTGCAAAATTGATGTTGAAACCCTAATCTAGGGTTTGATCAAAGAACAAATGTGAATTCCCTAGCTAGACTCATTGTTGTAGAGGAAAGTTTCCTATGGCTAGGGTTTAAGAGGCCATTAACGTACTGGGGTGGAAAGAGAGATGCAAATGGTTCTGCAAGTATATATAAACAAGTTCAAAGATTGGAATGGTTCATACCTTGACAAACAAAGGTTTGATCCAAGCAACCCTTCAATCTTCCTCTTGCTCCAAGAGACCTGCAAAACCAATTATAGCTTCCTCAAACCAATATGACTAAATGTAAAGCAATGATAATCAAAGAAACATGAAATAATGATCTGACTAACGTCATCATATAATAAAAAACAGAGATTCAATCGCACATTGAACAATGAGTTGGGAAGAAGAAGGACATCACATCTTTATTAATCATGAAAATAAATACAAATATACCTTCTCTTCAAGTTGGGCACCTCATGAAACCTTGATCTGGTTCTGCTGCTTCTCTTCTCCAAGGAACTTGGCCTCCAAGCTCTGCAACTCAAGGAGATGATCACTAGGGCAAAGGTGGGGGAAATGAGAGTCCCGATTCCTCCAGCATGACAATGCAAAAGTTCAAGTCCCTTCTCATGGACCTCCCTACCTCTATTTATATGCTTCTGAAGAGATATGGTCGAAGACAAAGTAGTTACAGTTGAAGGAGTTAGTTGCATAACCACCCAAACTACCCAAACTTCGAGAAACTTCTTTTTTTGACGTCTACAGGAAAAACATGCGGGTTTCATAGACAACAGTTGCGTATTCAGGAGGTACACGCGGGTTGCAATGTAAATAGTCACGTATTTAGGGAACACACGAGTATTATATATAACAAGTCGCGTACAACATGCGGGTTTCCTTAAGGAAACGCTCATGTACATAAAAAATCTCATTTTTAGGGTACTTCTAGGCATTTTCAGACTATGGTCTCTTATGGAAAGTTTTAGCTGACTCAAATACCTTTCCAATGGTGCAGAGAAGAGGTCAAACGGAGTTACAAAACTCCGGATATGGGTCTTCCAAGTTAGGTGTTTTTTCAGTGACTTTCATGAAGTGCCGTCATGGAAGTGTTGACATGTGACGAAATCATGGGAAAGTGGTCACAGGCAGAGATGTGTCATTTTGGGCTATAACAGATGCCCCCTAATGTATGAGGTTAGAGAGGAAGACGATAGCTGAAATACATTATAAAAGAAACATGTGAGTATGGAGAGAGCAGAGAATCTAAGATCAAAAGGCTCGAACAAAGGTACCTGAAAGAGAGATAAATGTCAGACAAAACTGATCTGTGGTACATACAGGTCCATATACAAATCATCGCCATAAGGATACAGGCGGATCCAACATATGTATAACTGATGTAACTATTATGGTTGCTCAATATGCAAAAAGGTGCCATATCAAATCTAAAGGAGTCATGGCCACAAATGAACAAGGTGTATCCATGCTCAACAATCGATCATAGCCCCAAAAAATATAAGGTGGATCTATGTCTCAGCAAAATGTCTTAGAAAGTGTGACAAGGTCTTGCGCAACTTGGGCAATAGCAAAAATGGCAATGCTACTTTCGGCTCAAGGTCTTCAATCCAAACCACCCAAAAAGGTACGAATCCTAACCATGCGAATAAAGGAGTTGAAGTCGAACATAGAGGAAACCGTTTGATTACCGATCAATGATGAGAACCGTTAACAAACGCGAGGAAAACCACCATGAATGAAAATGGTCCCCAAAGTACCTAGTACATTCTAACAAGTGTGAATACAAGGACTTGAAGTCGAACACTTGAAGAATCCATCGAGTGGGAGACAGTAAGGTATTCCCCCTATGCAATAGCGAGGGAAATTGTCACTGATGACTGCAATCCCCAAGGTACTGTCATAAACTCAAAATCTCATTCCTAGAGCAAGATGTGTTGCATTCGATAGGAAGAGATCCGTTGGAAGGAAGGCATTAAGGCATCCTCCATCATCCAACATGAGGTAAGTCAAAGACTAATTAGATCTGGAATTGGTACAGAATTTCATGGCGAGGACCGTCGAAGACATGATGTAATGAACTGATACCAGGGAATGGCCGACACAAGAGGTCAAGGCAACTGCAGAATGGTCGACAAAGGTTTATCTTTGAACAGTGAGGACGACACAAAAGTGACCTAGGCAGCTTTTGACACAAAATACCAATGACACAAATCTGCAATGTAGGAGACATTGCCAGATTCCCCATATAATTGGAAAAGAAACCAACCGGAGGAGTAAGAAACTCTGAATCGGGATAAGATCAAAATCTGAGACCCAACTGTTGATAGACTCAAAACTGGTGCTTTGTTCAAGGAGACAAGACTTACTGCCATGATGTAAAATACATGTGAATGAACTTCCCTTCCCTCTTTCTTATAAAGGTTTAACAAGTCCAAGAAAGCCAACTCGAGACTTTCAGTTTTGGCAAGCTCGAAGAAGAGACAAAAGAATACTTGATAAAGCACTGATTCGTGGATTTTACGAGCCCGAATTAGTGAATGCTCGACGGTGTTTTCATAGTTTTGAGAGTCTGAAAAATTCAAAGAAGACTCAAGGGGTCTGCTTTTTTGTACAATTTAGTCTCCTGAGGCCGGAAAAGTATAAAACAATCCATAGAAGAGCTCTCTTAGTTTCTGAAGAAGTAAGGTGCACATTTTTCATACTTAGTCAAGAAGGTCCGAAAAAGGTTGAATTACCACCTACCCAAGGCTCCTTCAAAAGTAACATATAGCCTGAGTTTTACGAGTGTGAGGGAAGAGAAGATCAATCGGAAAGATCCATTTGATTACGAGAAATGGTGCTTACAACAGTAAACTCGATGCTTTGTTCTTTAGGTTTTGGCGAGCATGACAAAGACATAAAGTACGCTCGGACTCTTTTTGATGTTTAGGTCCAGAGCACAAAAAATAGAAAACTAAGCTCATACCAGGTGTTCCTTTTCTGTAAGTTTAGTCCTTTACGTCCGGAAAAGTGATAAACCTGTACTTGAGAATACTCTTCTCATTTCCGAAAAAAAGAGAGTGCTCATTTTTCGTATTATTCCACATGGTCCGAAAAAGCGATAAACTACCACCAATGTGGATGCCCATTCACATATTCTTAACGAGCTCGAACGGACAAGTTTACTCGACTGTCAAGTCTATTTTGAGGAAGCGGATTTGGGCCTAAAGAAAACTCCATATCTTTCCCATGAAGTTTTAACGAGTCTGAAAAAGTCAACTCGCAGCCTCCTTACTGTTTTTAACGAGCTCGAAGGAGAGAAGAAAGAATGCTCTAAATGCGAGGAGACAAGTGTTAGAGGCAAGTGAAACTAGTTCCAAGCGCGAGGAACAAACCTATGCATAATGCAAGGAACATGAGCAGGATAAAGACACTCGGGGGAAGTCTCCTCAAGGTAAAAGGTGTCAAGTTGCAAAGGCCAAATGGTACAAGGCTGAGCGATGATGAGAGCGAAGATGAGGGCTGATACAACGAGCTAAAAGCGTGGAAGCCAACATCAGGCTCATAAACGCGAGCAGGGCACATGCAAATGCAGTTACAACTTGAACAACAAGACAAGGCCAATAAACAGTTGTGAATCCAACTAAGAATCCTGTCTCCAAGAAACAACAACATCAGGATCATATTCAGAAGAAAAGATTCGATGCAGGTCACTTTGGCAGAAACACATGCGACTTTGATATCTTCTACAAAAGGCGTAGTGAAGGCCGAATCAACCAAAGAGGACTCTATAGTGCCAAGAACTGAGGGTTTACAATCAGTAAGATCAACCTCAGAAGAAAAGCAAAGATCAACAGAGGAGATAGAGTCTGTAGGAACAAACTCAGTATCACAAGAGTTGAAAAATCTAGAAGAAAAATCAAACTCATCAGAATCATTGACTTGCTGTTCAAAGGAAGAGTCAAAAGACTCAACAAGACTAACATACGAAGAAAGGTCAGGGTTAGACTTAATCACAATTGAACTGACATCCATAAGAAGGTCAAACTGTATGAAAGACTCTAGGAAGACTTCATTCGAAGGAAGGAGATCATCTGAGATAGGACACATGTCTAAACTTTCAAATGGATCGACATAGTGGAGAGAAGGCTCCACAGTCTGTATAGGATGACTCACCTGGTCAATTGTTGGGACCAGGTCTCGAGAAGGTAAGCATGAAAACAAAACCTGCTTCTCAGTAGCTATTGAACACAAAGGACATGAGGTCACATAGCTCACCTGTGGCAGGTTAGTGTCTATAGAAACACTGGGAATCAATAAAGGAAAGACTTGGTCTCTAATTGGGTTAGGAGACAGATCAAGAAAATCCAACTGATCGATAGTGACAATTTCTTCGCCATGATTAAAGTACATCACACGAAAGAATGTTGACACCACAACTTGCATGACATAGACATAATCACGTCCGAGGAGCATATTGAAGTCCAAGGGGTATTTTATCACCATGAAGTCAACTAAGACAGTCTTCCCACCCAAAGTAACAGGTGTTTGAGCAATAATTCTCAAGGCTATACTAGTTCTTCTATCAAACACTAGTAACTGACTAGCAGTCGATACAAGGCTAGGTGATCCCATGCCTTGCCAAGCATGAGCATACAAGATACTATCTTAGGCTCCTTCATCAACAATACAACGAGCAATCGTGTATGGTTCAACTTTGACCTTTATCTGGAAAGGTGCATCAGAAGGAAGGCGCAGCTTAACTAGGCTATCCCAATCAAAGGAAGCAATCCGAGAGCTTGGTGGGGGTTCATCTGAAGCGAGTTCAGTGCCCCCTTGTTCAGTAAGTTCTGAATTGGCAGTGAAGAAAATGTGACTAGCAGACACTTCACTCTCCAAAGGAAGAGTGGGATTAATCGATGATGGAACCGATTCAACCGCTTCGTGAAAGTCACTCTCCGAAGGGAGAGTGGGATTGACCAAAGATTACATTGGTTCAATCACATAAGGATCACTCTCCAAACAAAGAGTGGGATCAACCAAAGCTAAGGTTGATTCAACCACTTGATCAACCAAAGGTTGAGTAGATGGTTGAGAAACTACAGGTTGTTCAGATGAAGGAAATCCTTGAGTCTCAGACCACACTCTTCGCACCTCTACAATAGTGCGATAGCAGGCCACTGGTGAGTAAGATGATCTCCCTTGCATAGCTTACAAGGGAACTTAAGTTTGCACTTCGAACAACCAGTTTTTTCAACGGTGTCAACATGACTAGCAGTGGCTGACTGTATTCTCTCAGCATGGCCTACAAAGGCTGAGAGTTTGCCCCCAGCATGACCACCAAAGGCTAGGTGACTGGGTCCAACCTAACTAAGAGAGGCTGGTTGATGAAAAACTTCAGGATGTTCAAAAACGGGATGACCATGGAACCAAACTCTTCGTACCTCCGCGATGGAAGGACATTTATAAGTAAGGTGGTCTTCCTCACAAATCTTACAATGAAACTTTGGCTTATGTTTTGAACAGTTAGTCTTTTCAACCGTGTCAACATGACTCGCAGTGGCTGACTGTTTGTCCTCAGCATCAACCACAGAGGCTGAGAGACTGTCCCCAACATGACCTGCAGAGGCTGAGAGACTGGGTCCAACATGACCTATAGAGGTTGGACGGGCACCACCTGCATGAACAACAGAGGCTGAATGATTAAGATCAACATGCTTTGTAGAGGTTGAGTGTGTACCTCTAGCATGACCTTTAGAGGCTGGGTGGATGGATCCAACATGACCTGCAGAGGTTGGATGGGGAGGTTCAACTTGACATACAGAGGTTGAATGGGTATCCTCAGCATGAACTGTAGAGGCTGAGTGACTGGGTCCAACATGACCTGGAGAGGTTGGACGGGCACCACCAGCATGAACAATAGAGGCTGAATGGTTAAGATCAACATGCTTTGTAGAGGTTGAGTGCTTAGATCCAACATGACCTGCAAAGGTTGGATGGGTGCCCCCAGCATGAACTGTAGAGGCTGGGTGGTGAGGTTCAACTTGACATGCAGAGGTTCAACGGGTGCCCCCTTTCTTATGTGTCTTCTTCCTATTCCTCCTTCTTTTACTCATTTTAGACTGCTGGTTATTAGTATCAGTACTTTCACCGCATGAGGTAGAAGGAGGAGGAGAAGCAGCTACAGGTGAAGGGGAAACAGTGTTTTGATGCCCTTGATATAAGGAGCTTACTTGAGAAGCATCAAGAGCATTCAGGACAATTCGAGTGGAAAACAACCACACCGGTAGCCTTAGGGTGAATCCAGGCAGATTCAAGGTGGCCATCAAAGGAACACCAACATTTCCTGTGAGAGGAATAGTACAAGGAGTTTTCAGCATGGGAATCTCTTAGTTGGTGTTCAAAGGGGTGTTAGCCATAGTTTCAAACAATAAGACAAAGTCTGAGGTCGACAGGAAACCAAAAGTACAAAGCACACACCTGAAAGCAAACTAAGTACATACAAACCACACAACACTCACTAAAAAATTCCTAAAGCCAAACAGACAAACAGGTATAAGATATGCCTTCCATAAGAAAGTTGATAGACAGTTACTTGGTGTTCGTGTAGATGTTTTTAGGCACAAGCGGAGGAATCACCCAACCGCCCTCCCACACCTTCTACTAGGGTTACCTTCCAAGCCCGTCCAAGGTAGACCAGAAATAGCCTTCTGGTATACCTATGTATGAACCCTAAAGTCAAAGAGACTAAAGGCTACCGCAACTATACCGAGAGTCTGGGGGGACAGTCACAAGCCTGATTCGTATGCATGGGCAGGGTAGCAAAGCCCGAAATCCTGTCAACACCGGCATCGCACGAGGCCCAAGAGGTGGTATTGACAGAAATCCCCAGATGCGTAAAAATCCTTCTACGCTCGAACAAGGAATCAGAGGGTTATCTCCTCAGTCCAGGTCCTCACACGGCCTCGTGCTTAACTCCTGTGTGAGAGGAGCTTCCCAAATGCACTGAATATAGAGGAGGATTTACCTAGTGATGGGCCAACTACATTTGAAATCAAGTACTTGTGGACAGTTAAAACTCCCTAGTCCACAAGTCTAGCCTAAACTAGTTGGTGTAAGAGCCTAAAAAAGAAAACTTACTAGTAATTTTTAAATTATATCGTTCTTTTTAATTGGCTCTTATTAATCAGAGGTAATAGCATGAAACTCGTATTGTGTTTTGACTCAAAGTTGAAACAAAATGACTAAGCAAAGAGAAATAAAATGCAAAAAGCAATAACTATTCTCTTCCTTTTTCAAATAGAAACTTGAAAGCCACAAAAGACAAATTTCTTTTAATTTTTTCAAAAACAATGATATGCAGTGCATTAAAGACAAAACCCTAATCTACATGCATATTAAACAACTATATGTTCTTTTTCCTTTTCTTTTATAAATGCAAAAGAAAAACTACCTATAAACAAAAGTATGCAGATGACAAGGACAAAGCAAAAAGAATTCTGCTATACAACCACCAAACAGACTCTAGAATGCCCTAAAGTCAGTATAAACCCTATTTGGAAGGAAGGATTGCATAAGAGACAAGTCAACTACTTTGGCAAGGTGAAGTTAACCAACAAAAGAAGAAGGAAACAAAGACCAATAAACTTCTAAGTTTAGACAAAGATCACTAACAGAGGTTGACTAGAAACATAAGCCATAAATCATGCCAAGCAAAGGGGTTGGGGGGATGAGGAAAGAGAAAACCCTAATGCTACAAAAAGACTTACCACATAGATAAAGAACACCCAAAAGGGATGCCACTAACTCCCTCGAGTCATGCACTTGCAGAGGACCCCAAAAGACCTACCAAATAGCCCTCAAACAGCAGAAAAAACTAGAAAATGAGGCAAAAACACTATTTCTGAGGCACACGCGGGTTGTACTGCTGATAGGTCGCGTGTCATGCATGGGTTAATAGTAATGCAGGTCGCGTGTACAAACCAAACAAACGACTGTTTAGTCTTCAACTCGCGTATGGGTGGGAAAAGGCTTAAAAAAAAGCCAAAAACTGCCTTAGGAAGGCAAGGGAGGTGTACTACCAGACTGAGGTGTTCCTAAGTGGCAAGAAGGACTTGAAAACTTGCAAAACACTGGAAGAAAGACAAAGAAACCCCAAACAGACAAGGCTCTCCCCAGTATGGTCGCCAGTTCTGTTGTAGAGGAAAGTTTCCTATGGCTAGGGTTTAAGAGGCCATCAACGTACTGGGGTTGAAAGAGAGATGCAAATTGTTCTGGAAGTATATATAAACAAGTTCAAAGATTGGAATGGTTCATACCTTGACAAACAAAGGTTGATCCAAGTAACCCTTCAATCTTCCTCTTGCTCCTCTTGCTCCGAGTGACCTGCAAAACGAATTATACCTTCCTTAAACCAATATGACTAAATGTAAAGCAATGATAATCAAATAAACATGAAATAATGATCTGACTAACATCATCATATGATAAAAAACAGAGATTCAATCACACATTGAACAAGGATTTGGGAAGAAGAAGGAAATCACATCTTTATTAATCATGAAAAAAATATAAATATACCTTCTCTTCAAGTTGGGCACCTCACGAAACTTTGATTTGGTTCTGCTGCTTCTCTTCTCCAAGGAACTCAGCCTCCAAGCTTTGCAACTCAAGGAGATGATCACTAGCACAAAGGTGGGGGAAATGAGAGTCTCGATTCCTCCAGCATGACAATGCAAAAGTTTAAGTCCCTTCTCATCGACCTCTCTACCTCTATTTATATGCTTTTGAAGAGATAGGGTCGAAGACAAAGTAGTTACGACTGAAGGGGTCAGTTGCATAACCACCCAAACTACCCAAACTTCGAGAAACTTTTTTTTTTTTACGTCTACAAGAAAAACATGTAGGTTTCAGAGACAGCGGTTGCGTATTCAGTAGGTACACGCGGGTTGCAATGTAAATAGTTGCGTATTTAGGGAACACACGAGTATTATATATAGAAGGCGCGTACAACACGTGGGTTTCCTTGAGGCAACTCAAATATACATCGAAAAATCTCATTTTTAGACTTTGGTCTCTTCTGGAAAGTTTTAGCTGACTCAAATACCTTTCCAACTTTGCAAAGAAGAGGTCAAACGGAGTTACAGAACTCCGGATATGGGTCCTCCAAGTTAGGTGTTTTTTCAGTGACTTTCATGAAGTGTCGTCATGGAAGTGTCAACATGCGACGGAATCATGGGAAAGTAGTCATAGGCAAAGATGTGTCATTTTGGGCTATAACACTCATCCATGCTAGGGCACACACAAACCTTTCCTTCTCTTCAATAAAATATTTAGTTGGAGCAGCTATACCTATGAGAGCAAGTGTATGTGATAATGAAATGGATTGATCTTCTTTTATATCCTTTGAGTCACCTGTAAGTGGACCAAAATTCAAAAGAACAAAATATTATTATTTTATTATTTTCTCACTTTGACTTTTACCTTTAGTGGTTAAGGTCTTTTTGCAATTTCACTTTTACACCTTAGTGGTACTAAGGGTCCTTATGTATTTGACTTTTTCTTTAACCTTCTCCAAGTGCCCTGTGGTCAATACAAGTGATCAAGGTGGTCTTTCATCCCAACTCAAAGTACATCATCATAAACAGAGAGAATTACTAATGCTTTTATCTCACACTCTGTGTGACACCAAGATCAAATACTAAGGTGTCTTAACCAAGGTTAGCTAAGCCTTGGAAAAGACCACAAATCCCACTGATCGAGGGTCAGAGTGTCACACATGCCTAGACCCGGTCTAGGGCTTATAGTGTTTTCTTGCTAACAGACCAGGTGCCTCAGCCATAGGCTGCATAATTTGACACTAGGTCAAATACTTGGTAATAGACCAAGCGCCTCCATTCTCCCGGAGAATGGCCCTCGGCCCTGGGCTAAGTCCCTTGTCCCGAACTAGGTAAATTCCTGGTAACTTACCACGTGCCACCATTCAAAGAATGGCCACTCAGCTCTAGGATGAGTACTCTAGTACTAGACTGGTTCCACATCTTGGTCCCGGACTAGATGTCACCATTCAACAGAATGGTCACTCAACTCAAGGTTGAGTCCCCCAGTGCTAGACTGTTTCCATATCGTGGTCCTGGACCAGATATCCCCATTCAATAGAATGGTCACTCAACTCTAGGTTGAGTCCACACCCTGGTCCCGGACCACGTGTCTCCATTCTTCTAAGAGAATGGCTCCCGACGCTGCTAAGAAAAATCAACACCACACCCCATCCCCCCTTAGGGGATCTGTGTCGCCTCCCTTTTGTGGTGTGCTTTTCTTGCTTTTCTTTCATTGGATTTGTTTTTGGACACTAACCAGTACATTAAAACACACCTTACACACACTACACAAAATTAGTTTGCTTTCGGTACTTTTCGGTTTTACAAGAGTAACAAACAAATCCACAGATGCTCTTGTGATCATTGTAGGCTTGCCTGATCTGTGGTTAACAATCATGAAGGGATTTGAGTGGCTATATTAGTAGGGCAATCCACCCAAGATTTTATTGTCTTAGAAAGTGGTTCGCATTGAACTTACTACGGAGTTAGGGGTTACTTTAAGCAAATTATGTCTCACCCTATTGGACACTTGGTATTGTTGCTCTGCACTTACTAGTGAAGATAAAAGTTTAGGTGGGCGAAACCAAGAACAAACCCACCTTAAACAATTCACCAAGAGCAATTCAACACATTTCTTTTCAGCATTCACATTTGCTTTTAAACGTTGGTCTTTAATATTTATCTTGTTTGCTTTAAAGTTATTTTCTTTTCAATGATAATGATATGCTATAGATGTTGTTGAAGTTGTTACTTTGATAATATTGCTCTTATGCTTAAATCAATAAACTCCTCGATTAAATTTTCTTTTTGGTAGTGTAGTCAGCCTTAGTTTATTTTTATTTGGAACCACAGCCCTTGGGTTCGCTAGGAGTTGGCCTAGAGAGAGGATTCAAGTTTCAAGTGATGATGACTTGCCCCCAAAGATGGCTTTAGTGGCTTGAAGATTACTACCATGATACCTAAGGTGCGTATTAAGCGACAACACCTTCTAGCCCTTAAGACTCAGCAGAGTGCGGTCCTTGGCCCCAAATGCTAGTATTGGCTTTGTTTGCTACTCGACTCAATTAAAAAAGTTCCCTTTGATGAAGTGAGTCAATAGAATCTTTGATCAAGAGAAACATATCCTCACAACCAAGAACAACGTCAGTACCAAGTCTCATTCTTTCCTCGTAGCCAACCTTCCAAGTAAGGAAATCTCCCATCACTGGGAAGGATGTTACTAATGCTTTCCATTGATTGGACACACTGCTTGTAGATTTTCTTGGATTTCTTATCCAATTCAGAAAGGGTCTTGGAACAATGTATTTTTGTTCTAAGATATCTCTCCGTAAACCACATTTTTCAGGACCTTCCAAATATTTTTATCTACAAAGATAAACCAAATACATGCAGATTCTTTAAACCCCAACCCTCCTTTTCTTTAGGCATAACAATCATCTTCCATTTGATTAAAGAGATGCGATCTTTTTTACATTTTCTAGACTAGAGGAAATTGAAACTTAACTTCTTGATAGCTTCTAAAACACCTTTGGAGGATTTTGAAGATTGATGACGATGAAGGTTTTTTTTAGGGTTTCCACAATCTGTTCTTTTCCCTAAAGTTTAAACCACAGCCTAGGTAATCTGTAGGTTATGGACCCTGACACTATTATTTTGAACTATGGAGAAAACAAAATTGACAATCTGCATTCAATTTTTCGATCCTGGGAGGAGCTATTGGAAATATGGAGAAGTGTGCGAGCCTTTATTGAGGATCTCCCAAAGGTTGAGGGTTCAACATTGGTAAGGTCTAATCCATTAGATGGTGGTCGATGTTTCCGGCTCGAGTTAGGTGCACTGTCACCGCAATTCTTGGCTCCTCCATTTAAGCTAACTCCTTAACAAAACCAAGGGGGGTGGTCCCTATAAAAAATAATCTCAAGATTAGTTTAAAATAACTAGGAGTTATTATAAGTATTTGGAAGTACAAATGATATAAATATGAATGCGTACTTGGAAAATAGATCTAATCTAGTAGATAATATAATTGTCTACAATATCAACAAGGCATAACTCTAAGAGATTGATTAATAATGAAATCTACTAAGCATCACAATATGGATAAAAAAGGACTAATGCCTTTAAGCAGAATTATATAATCAACCTAGATTCTATTTGCAGTGCAGAATTGTAAAGCAATAGATGATATATCGATCAAGGCCTGCTCTGAATTATTCTTTACCCCGACTGAAAAGTAGATGCGATTTACTTGCTAATCCTTGATGGCAAGGGTCATTTACCAACTGAAATCAAATGTGATTTAATTACTACACAATTGATGCCAGTATTTAGATTTAGATTGTAATTTAGATTTAGATTGTAGTTGGTAGAAATAAAATACTGCCCTAGATCCAAATTGGCTAAAACACCTAATCTACAAAAGCAAATACAACTAGCAAAATAGTCTAAAAAGTAAAGCAGTTAATCTAGGAATTGAAACTACTGGGCAAAGAGATGCTCTTGTTTGGTTGGAGCAAGTATGAGAACTGTCAATGCTTGGGGTAAGTCAGGGTTTGAATACTCTCATAAGATCTCAGGTCCTAAGACACGCCTCAGCGGGTGTGATGGTATAGTGCTTAGTCTCACTGTTGATTTTAAATTTATATGTAAAGTTTTGTCTTATTATTGGCTTTATCAATGAAAAAACTCTAGACTATGTGAAAGTTAGCATCTTATGAATTGATGGACAAAATAAAGTAAATCTAATCGAAGTTAGTGTTCGTATAATTCGATGGAAAAAAAAGAAAGAAATCAAATTAGAACTAATTACACAAAGTAAATGCAGAAAGGGAAACAACTAGCCTAAGTACGCAAATTTGACATGGGGGTAGGGGGATTGTGAGGGATGGTGGTTTATGCCACTAATCCTTGGCACTTACAATAGTCCCAAAGGACTGTTAATCACACTTATTGATCCTTTATAAACTAAGAATCATTTAAGTTTACAACTGGAGTCTGTAACCAACAAGGTCAAAGTTGTGAAGGAACGGGCTGCTGTTTTGACCGCAACTCTTCTGGAAAGGGGCAACTCTTCTGGAAAGGGGCTGATCCTTAGGGGCTGCCAGAAACCTGCAAATAAAGTGCTTGGACAGCGGTAAAAAACTCACTCAGAGGCTGCCACTTAGCTGCCATCTAAGCCTGCAAATGAACCGTTAACCTGCCCTGTCAAAGACACAATTTAAAATAGAGGTTATGGGGTTAAATAAATGACTAAAAAACAAAGTATATGGAGTTTATCTCGCTGTTTATGTGCTGTTTGGACAGCGGACAACGACCTAAATAACCCAGACATGCTAGGAATGATGCTGCCTTTATGAAATAAAAGTATAGATCTTGGTGAAATTGGTCTAGCTTTATTTATGTGCACTTTGAAATATTCTTAAGATATCTACTTAATTATAAGAATTGAAATAAAAGTAGATCTAACACATGCAATTCTAGATCTCAAAATATTTGTCTTTAAAATTGTAAATTTCCCTTTAAAGTTCAATCTAGGGCTAAACAATAGATTTAATTTGTTACTGGAAAACCACACATGAACTTTTTTACTAGTATTGCAACGGAATATAAATACTGAGAAACATTCATAGCATCACATCAAATATAGACACATTTATTTTGGGTATGGAAACCCCCGGGAAAACCCAAGATGGGAAAACCTGTGTAGCAGTCAGATATAGAATTTATATTAAGAAGATATGGAACTTTTTACAACCAGCAGATACATCACCCAGCTTGGCGAATAGTAACCTCTGCAAAATCATTAAACAACCCAGCAACAAGGTATGACCACCCTGCATAGCTATACGGCCCCTACTTTAGCAATACAGCCCAGATGTACGAAATTTGTAGTGTGCTGAAGTCAGCAGTATGGAATCTGTACAACAACTATACGACCCTGCTGTTGTGTACACTGTTGCTCCTCTGCATGATCTGTACGGTCTCTAGCTCAACCTAGTACTCCGACGAATTTGTCGGGTAGGTGCTCCTCCGTATTTTCTGTAAACTCCTCTATCTGACTTCTCCTTGTCTGTATTTCTCCTGTGTGTGTGTCCTCTCCACCAAATATGCTTTTAACTCAATGGCTAAGCGAAAACCTTAACCCTCACTATGGATCTATGGATGAGATCCTCCGGTGAGAATCAGTGGCTAAGATTATATTAGCCATTACTTAACTTTTTCACTTTTCACTTTATTAAAGTGATTCCATTAAGTTAAAATCAAATTAGAATAATTAAAGTATTTTCCTTAGTCAAAACTTAAGAAAATCACTTTAATACATTTGGCATCATGTTTAATGTCTCTCCAACATGCAAGGACACATGCAATGTTAGAAGACCTTCCTTGTTGCCACTTTCTAACACTCCCTCTCAACAAGGAAGGGATTCGATAGCAACCCCAACTTGTCTCTAAACTTCACAAAATTGTGTCTGCAAAGTGCTTGGGTGAAAATGCCGTCCACCTACTCATCTGTCTGTATGTACTCCAATCGAATGGTTCCTCTCTATACACAATCTCTCAGGAAGTGGTACCAAATGTCTATGTGTTTGCTTCGGTCATGGAACACTGTATTTTCAGATAGCCTGATGCCACTCTGATTGTCACAGTGAACTACTGTAACCTATAGCTTACACTTGAACAACCCTGCAAGCAACTTTCTCAGCCACATAGCCTCACAAGCATCCATGTTGGCTGCCATGTGCTCAGCCTCTGCCTAGCTCAAAGCAACTGACTTCTGCTTCCTGCTGAAGCAAGAGACAACCCTTGATCCAATGCTGAAGCAACAACCTGAAATGCTCTTTCGGTCCTATACACATCCTGCCTAGTTAGCATTTGTGAATCCTGCTAACTGTACACTCCCCCTACGCTTATAAACCAACCCATACTCCACTGTACCTTTGATGTAGCGAAGTATGTGCTTCACAGCCATTCAATGCACTCTTCGAGGGTCCACCATGAACTGGCTGAAAGAGTTATCCGCAAAGCTAATGTCTGGCCGTCTGTTGACTAGATACATGAGTGATTTGATAAGCTGACGACACAAGGTAGGATCAAATCCGTCTGACCCTGATGCATCAATCTTCCTCTAGTTGGAAGCTAGAGGTATGGCCATAGGCTTGCAATCCACCATCATGAATCTCTTCAAGATCTCTACTGCGTACTTGCCCTATCTAATAAAGAAGCACTTGTCTCTTTGCCAAACCTCCAAGTCTAGGAAGTAATGCATCAACCCAAGGTATTTCATCTCAAACGCAATTGCAAGGTTGGATTTGCAGTTGCCAATCAACCTCTCATCTCTTGTAAGAAAGAGATCATCTACAAATAAGACTAGTATGAGAGGCACCTCGCCTGTCAAGAAGTACAGTTTGTGGTCAGCCTCACTCCGCTGAAATCCAATCTCCCGTAGATAGCTGTCTATCCTCAAGTACCATGCTCGAGGTGCCCGCTTGAGCCCATAAAGAGCTCTATGTAGCCTGCATACGTGTGTCTCCCTGTTCTCCACATCAACCCCCTCTAACTGCTCAATGAAAACCTCCTCCTTTATGACTCCGTTGAGAAAGGCAGTCTTGACGTCCATATGATGGACACGCCAACCCATCTTTGCTGCTAAAGAGATAACAGTCCGAATAGAAGAATACCTGGCAACAGGGGCGAAGGTCTCCTCATAGTCAATACCGTCCTTCTGTGAAAACCCCTTTGGCTTTCGTCTGTTGCATGCTTCACCTTGTAGATCCATCTGGATCCCACCATCGTTTTACCTTCAAGCCTCAGCACAACCTCCCAAACCTGATTCTTCATGATTGAGTCATACTCCTCAACCATGGCCTCGTGCCACACATCATGTTGTGTAACTTCATCGAAATTGGAAGGTTCAGAGTTAATCAACTTTGTCATTAGTGCCATATAACCGAGTCTCTCTAGTGGTTTGCGTCGCCTCATGGAGCTCTATGAAGGATCAACCTGCCTAGAATCCTGAACTGTGGACCTTAACCACTTAGGCCTTGGCCTAGTGTTTTCCTGTTCTGGCTGCTGGATATCCGTCTCCTGCTGCAGCTCATCCTCCAATTCAATGACTGAAGGATCCTGTCCACCTGACTCCCTCTGACTACTAGAACCTGTGCCCCGTGTTTGTACCTGTATCTATACATCTGGCTCCTCCAACTTGACCCACGAAACCTGTGTTGGCTACTCCTCTGTTGGTAAGTCCATAGATCTCCGCAAGGCCCCATCCTCATCAAACTGGACATCCCTGCTCACAATGATCTTGTTGCACCTCGGGTAACATGGCAAAAATCTTCAAGCCACTGGGTGCGACCTTGGGGGCAAGCTCGAGCTAAGTGCTGTCACCTGATACTCAACTCCTTTGTCTATGCCAACTCCTAGAGAAGCTAAGGGGGGTGGACCCTAATGAAAAGTAAAATCTAAGGTTTTTACTCTATGAAAGAAATAATTGATTCTAGGAGTTTACGTGAAATGAATTAAAACCTTAACAATGAGTTACTGCAAATGAATTGAAGTATAACAACAACAACATTTATCATTCACACACCATTTATGACAATATGCGGAAATTGATTTAACCATTATAAAACGAAGAAGACCAATACCAAATGAATTGAAGTATAACAACAACAACATTTATCATTCACACACCATTTATGACAATATGCGGAAATTGATTTAACCATTATAAAACGAAGAAGACCAGTGCCAATGAAATGGAGTGCTTGTGTATGAGGGTTGCTGCTGTAGTCTCAAATAAGTATTGCAGTGTCTCGTTGGTAAGTTTTAAGATTAATTAGATAAGTGGATTAAGGAGTGGGTAAATTGTTGGTTTATTTTATTTTTGTGGTAATGATCTCGATTAGATTAGGGGATGGGAACTCCCAATATACCCGGAGGTACGGGGAGTATGTCCAAAACCATTAGCCGATGCGGTTCCCCGCAAGGAATATGTGGGCTGGTTGGAGTCTCTGAAACTTGTTCAACACTACACCAACAAGGGTGTAGCCTAACGGTGTCTTGAGGTCACTGCCCAATTGTTCCTGCTTCCTTTGTGGATTTTGCCACCGCAACGGCTTAATTCGCGGCATTGGATTTTCGCCTGGGAGAATTATTTTGAAGTGGAAAACTAATTAAGCTAGTAACCTAAATCCCTTTCTAATATTACCAACTGATTAGACGAAGCTGCAGTGGAAGTAGAGCATACGGGGATGAAGGCCTTGTAAAATTTTAAATATTTTAGAACAAGTTTTATGATTTAGAAAAAGGGAAAACCCAGGAGTCTCTTTCCATATTCAATACTCGAGCAAGCCTTTATCCATGAACATGTGCTTAGGAAAGCAAGGGGGTTTATTTTAAACTCAGCAGTGCATAACAACAATTTTTTAATTACTACACTGCTCAAATCTTTTCCCTTATGGTACTTCGGTATAGCGCAGTGGGTAAGTATTCATATTACTTTTGCAAAACTTAAATAAAACATGAAATGATAAAGAAAAACAACTACGCTAATAACATACAAAAAAAACAGGAAAATGATACCGACAGAAATCTCCCCAGGGGGGATGGGGACCAGACTCTAACGAGCCTACTGAAACTTTATTTTTGCTTTTACAATGATGCGAAAGAAAGTGCACTTTGGTCCTCAAAATGGGATCGAAAGGCTTACAACTTGTGAAAAGAATAATTTTTATGTGAGGGGAAGCTTCATTTGTCTTCTTTTTGTTGATTTTGTGAAAATTTTGCCAGAGCTTCCCTCTCTTTTATCGCAAACCTGCAAAAAAAAGTCAACAAATGTTAGTGGAATGTGCCCAAAAGCACTTTGAGAGTGCTTTTGGAAAACTTCCAAAGTTTGCCCACAAAATTCTAAGTAACAACTGACTATAAAAGAAGGAAAAAACTAAGTAAGGCAAGCTAGAAAGCTTGCCTTCTTAGGATCTTTGCTTGCCGCTTGGAAAAAATGGCAAGCAAATCTCAAGCACTATATGCCAAATAAATCAAGTGAAAGCTCTTTAATCTTCTTAACCAAGTACTTCGAAATTTTAACTTTAAACTTGCGAAAAGAAGGCTAGATCTAATGTTTAAAAGAACAACTTGTAATTACGCAATAAGATCTAGATTTAGAAATTTTAAGTCTACTTTATATATGTCTTTGAAATGTAGATCTAAGCAAAGTAACGGCGACCAAAGTAAATTTGAAGATTTTTTGGATCAAGAAGTGTTAGAACCAGGTGGAGCAAGCAGTAGAAAAGGGATGTTGACGCCTCATTTGGTGAGATCCGAGGGATGATGCTTCTTCTTTCGAAATTACTGGAGAAGAGGGAGATCCCACTCGCTCATCAAATGCCCAGCTCGGGCTTCCTGTAAAATACCTTCAACAAAATGCAAAGGGGATTAAAAGCACCTGTGTGAAATAATATTAAGATAAGCAGTATTGTAGATCCATACAAGAAATCATCTAAAACTTGGTAATCTAATATATTCCATAGTAAGAAGTAACCTAACAAGAATCACTTCCTATTCTTACCGAAATGTAAATTTCCTTACGAAGACAAGTAATCCCAACAATTGCAAAATATGAAAGGAGTTGATACAGATTACCTCAATGATTTAGTATAAAGACAACATCAACCAAACATCTATGGATCCCACACGGAAATTGCCTCCAAAGCCTTTTATTAACAATACTCATAAAATATTACAATATATGCAAGTAGAGGTTCAACCTTCCGATCACTAACAATGGAGAAGGGCCCTACTTAAATAGGTTAAGAGAGACCCAGGGGAGCCTCACCAACACTGAAGATCAAGCTCAGTTGAGTTTGAGTGTGTTGTATCCTGAAATTGGCACGCGGGTGTTGAAAGCCCAAACCGCAAGCGCGCCGACCGACAACAACCTCTCTCTCGAGAGGCCAATGTCACCACACCTTCTCTCTCCTCGCTTCAGGCTGGCTCTTCTCCAGCTCTAGGGGGGTTTCCCTAAGTTAGGATCACTAAGGCAAATGCAACTGAGGGCAGGGTGATCTGAAGAGGCTGCCTTAGAGAAACACGGATAGCAAAAAGGAAAATAAGTCGGATTGATGGGCAGGAAGCGAAGGGAGGATCAGTCCTCGAGGGAAAGGCCAGTGCCAGTATCAGAAGGGTGAATGGAGTCAGAAGGGGACTCAGAAAGGCTTTGCGTTTTGCAGAAGGGAGATCAGGCTAGTTCGTCCCATAATTAGAGGCCAGGAGAATGGAAGTATAACTGACTACTTTCCATTACTCCCAGACCTCCAAAAACATAACGGTGACAAGCAACTTGGCAGCCGCAAATGCTTGCCCAACGTGCTAGATTGTTAGCCCTCTATGCCGGCTTAGTCTACAACTCATGAAAACACAAGACTACCATAGAGAAACCCAACATGTCCAAAAACTCAACATGATTTTCTTTATTAATTCTGGGGAAAAATCCACCCAGCCCAAAAAACTTCCATCTGTACAAAGAAAGAGCTATGCTCTTTATAGGCCCAAAAATGCTCTTTTTTACATTTATTTTCAAAAAGTAAACAAAAATAAAATAAGAATAATAAAAAATAATAATAATAATAAAGTCAAAGCTAAATCCACCTTTTCCTCCCTAAATGACTACATAACCAAACTTTATGTAATGCAGCCCACACTTTAACGGAATGTTAGCATATGAAAGAAACTACACGTGCAACCCCATGATATTTGATTCTTCTCTAGGTTGAACCCAAATCACGTAACCTCTGCCAAAATGACTGATACGTGCCTCCATAAGTGAATCAATAGGCCCTAAAATGCGCTACCACCAGCTCAACGTGGCATGGGAAATACCCCTGGCATTTCATCAGCCACTTAAACCTCTAGTAAAACGCCTCTGAGATGGTACCCAGCTACGAATGAACTGTGGCAATCGGCTGCTAATCAGAAGGGTCCACAAATCGACTCCCAGTTGAACTGCTCCTTGACTGGTCGTTTAACCAAAACATGCCATCAAAACAAATTGATACTGGTGAACAAGCCACGGCCAGTAGACAGCCCCAAATCATGGAATGCCCACAGGCAACCTCGAAGCTCCACGTAGCAGTAAATAATTACCTCGAGCAGATGCCGAGAGGAGACCACAACATACACCATGAATTTAATTCCTCTAATTTCACGATTTGGTTGCCAAAACTCGTGATTATGCCGCTAAGCCTTCACACTAAAACTTGGCTGACAGCAAAATGGAACTCCACCTATCAGCGATGATAAAATGAACCCGTGATTAATGTTTTGGAGAGGTCGTAACCTCAGAATGGGTTTGTTGGAGATGGATTCCTTTAAATCGCGGCTTCAATCGGCGTTTTCAGTGCGGGTTCACGTGAGTCTCTATAAATTGTTTTAGTTGTATTTGATCAATAGGAGCAACTACTCTTTGGATCTTATTTGTTTACCTTTGGAACCAGAGTATCATCTTCATCAAGCAGGTGTGCTAGTCCACCAGTCATAGCTGCAGCAACATTGTGACCCACTACTACACACCCGCCAGTGATGTACTCGCAGCAATGATCACCAGTCCCTTCAACAACAACTTCAGCAAGATAATTTCGAACAGCAAATCGCTCACCTGCTTTCCTTCAAACAAAGAGTCAACCACCTGTTGCACCATATAAACAAGTATTTCCCACGACAGTTACAAAACCCGTTTTGTCACTTGGACTTATGACAATTAGTTCACCAGCCATGGCCTGCTTGTACAAATCCCATTGATCATTTGTGTTTGCAGTTGCTCTTCCTTAAAACCAAAGCTAAAGTCCAACTTGACTTCGATTTGGGAGTGTCATGTTTGTTTCTTTTGATTTCTTCCAACTCATAAGAAAATATGAAGGGTTTTGCTTACACGCTATTCACGCTAATAGGACCTGTTGAGATGATGCAAAGCTAAAAAGAAAAAATCGTGTTAGCTTCTAAACAAAAGCACAAAGCACAGTTTCAGTGAGTTCATCTCGCATGTGTTCCTGTTCTGCCTCAGCAGCATTGATCAGATCTTTCATGGTTATCCTATGTGCTTCTTTGGGGCATAATGTAGCCTCTGCAGCTGCCCAAATAACTGCTCCCACTTGCAAATTCAAATTGACGACCCAACTTTTCAAAGTTGATATCTAGGGCAACTGGTGCTTTGTTGGGAATCATTTTCTTCCACATTTGGCTTCGCACAACTTGATCTGGCATTTTTAATTCAACAACAAATTTCAATCGACGAAGTAACTCAGGACTCAACCTATGAGTTGTGCTTCCCTGTGTCAAGTTTGCGATAAGGATACAAATTCCTGGAAAACACTCCAGCTCATGTAAAAGAAGACCAATAGCAACATCTGACCAGGCTGAAACACTAGTCATACCCGTACTAGAAGAAGCCTCTTCAGAGGCAACGATCTGAAAGTCCTCCAGCACAAGGACAGCATCCATAAGCCGGGCATCTTTAAATACTAAGCAAATGTTAGAACTTGTCTTATCACTGTTTTCTCTTGATACTAGTCGTGCACAGTTTATCACCTTTAAAGGGCGCCCCAATTCATATCCAATTGCCTTTGCAGCAGCAGACTTGCCAGTTCCATGAGAACCCCAGAAAAAACATGTAGTCCCAAGTTGTTCTTGCTGGAAACCCCATTGTCCAAGAAGAACCGCTCTTGCCTTTTCAAAGCTAACAATAGATTCCGGCCGTTTGCGTATAGCACTACTCAATATGAGCTCATCCATTGATGTCTTTGGAACAACCTTGTCTGTGAATGACTTCATCTGCACTGCCAATAAATCTGAAGTTATCTCCAGTTATCCTACATAACCTATTATCTCCATATTTTTTAGCAATAATACTAGCATTTCGGCCACGGACTGAATGGTCTAATTTGCATATTTGAATAGTTTTCTTCACTTCCCTTCACCTATTGTTTGGCACTCTGTTTTAAATACAAAACCACAGTCTTCAATAAGGGCATACTTTTCCACTGTGTGTTAGAATCTGCACTTTTACTCAAGCAGTCATGATACTGCTGCTTTGTTGACACCCCTGTCAATTTCGGGGGGTAACATCTGGCTCCATGGGGGACGTGTGCTCTTGGAGAGAGCGCACGAGAACCTCAGCATCTCTGAGTATTCGTAGACCATCTTGAAGGAAAGAAGTGATGGGATGGCTTCATTCACATCCCATACTTTATTACAAAACAAAGAACATACTGAAAATTTAAATGCTCATGCAAGAGCTTATTTTTCTTCCTACCTACCTAACTTAACATGAATCTAGCACACGTTAGGTGTAGGCATACAAGTAATGGAGCCATCTCAACTCCTTGTCAACAGTAGAACATCTCCCCTTGTGTTTGGTCATTAACCAAAACAAGGTCTCATAAAAAACATTGTAGATCTTACCTGAAAACGCCACCAAAGTAGGGCTGTCATAGAAGTGCTTATGCTGCAACCACAAGTCATCTTTCAAATCTCCAATCATATAGCACATTGGAGTGCATGCTTCATCAAGATAACATTGAAGAGGGCTTAGATAAGCATTGGGCAGCCCTTCATCAAACTGGATTTTGTTATCCATAAGACTTTCATGAGACATATCTGCAACACAAACGTTATTAGGTTCAAAATATACCTGAGGCAGCTTCTCATCTACATCATGAGGTTGTTCATAAGCTTGGGGCAGCTTCACATCTTCTATTATAGCTCTATCATGGATCTCTTCAGCAATGTCTTCAATCAAGTTTTCTTGTAATGCTTCCCCGATTGGATCTTCAATGGTCTGTTCTTTAAGCTCAAGATGGAGCCTAGGGATGAGGGCATCGTATTCTTTAGCAAGCTGCTCAATCTCATCTACTGTCCCATCGTGCCAGCGGAGGAGAAACCTCTCGAAAACATTTGGCACTGAATCTATGGATTCATCCAAAAGGCCATAGAACCAGATCATTGCATCCCTTTCCAAAGTTATAGCAAAAACGACCATAATATCATCCTCATGATGAACATTAAAATCAGCCATCAGTTTGCAGAGAGAGGCAATATGATGGATGGTTGAAACACCAACATTTCCGTAAAATTCGAGAAGAATGCCATGCACCTTCCCACGGTCATAGCACTGATTAGGAAATCAGTGGATTTTTGAGAAATCCAGCGGGCTGTAAGCCTCGTGCCAAATATCATGTGGTTCTCCCATAATCAAACAATGAGGTACTTAATTTGAAAAATGCATATAACCATACCTCATACCAAGCTGTGGGGTCACCAAGGTGAGCTTGAAAGCCTTCTGATGAGTGTGCTCACCTCTACACCCAATCGGATCTTTTAAATCTGCAAAAGGACAAGGGCTCTGTCCCTTCGTGGAGTCGCCATGTGAGAGGAAGAATCTGCAATGTAATCTCCCACAGATGTCAATGAAGCATAGTCTTCAAAATTCGGGAACAGGACTTTGTCCCCGGCAACGGCGCCAAAATGTTGTCTCCCGAAACTGGCACGCAAGTGCTGAAAGCCCAAACCGCGGGCACGTCGGCCCGGCGACAACCTCTCTCTCGAGAGGCCAATGTCACCACACCTTCTCTCTCCTCACTTCAGGCTAGCTCTTCTCCAACTCTAGGGGGGTTTCCCTAAGTTAGGATCACTAAGGCAAATGCAGCTGAGGGCAGGGTGATCTGAAGAGGCTGCCTTAGAGAAACACGGATAGCAAAAAGGAAAATAAGTCGGATTGATGGGCAGGAAGGTAAGGGAGGATTAGTCCTCGAGGGAAAGGCCAATGCCAGTATCAGAAGGGTGAATGGAGTCAGAAGGAGACTCAGAAAGGCTTTGCGTTTTGCAGAAGGGAGATCAGGCTGGTTTGTCCCATAATCAGAGGCCAAGAGAATGGAAGTATAACTGACTACTTTCCATTACTCCCAAACCTCCAAAAACATAACGACGACAAGCAACTTGGCAGCCGCAAATGCTTGCCCAACGTGCTAGATTGTTAGCCCTCTATGTCGGCTTAGTCTACAACTCATGAAAACACAAGGCTACCACAGAGAAACCCAACATGTCCAAAAACTCAACATGATTTTCTTTATTAATTCTGGGGAAAAATCCTCCCAGCCTAAAAAACTTCCATCTATACAAAGAAAGAGCTATGCTCTTTATAGGCCCAAAAATGCTCTTTTTTACTTTTATTTTCAAAAAGTAAACAAAAATAAAATAATAATAATAATAATAATAGTAAAATAAAGTCAAAGCTAAATCCACCTTTTCCTCCCTAAATGACTACATAACCAAACTTTATGTAATGCAGCCCACACTTTAACTGAATGTTAGCATATGAAAGAAACTACACGTGCAACCCCATAATATTTGATTCTTCTCTAGGTTGAACCCAAATCACGTAACCTCTGCCAAAATGACTGATACGTGCCTCCATAAGTGAATCAATAGGCCCTAAAATGCGCTGCCACCAGCTCAACGTGGCATGGGAAATACCCTTGGCATTTCATCAGCCACTTAAACCTCTAGTAAAACGCCTCTGAGATGGTACCCAGCTGCGAATGAACTGTGGCAATCGGCTGCTAATCAGAAGGGTCCACAAATCGGCTCCTAGTTGAACTGCTCCTTGACTGGTCGTTTAACCAAAACATTCCATCAAAACAAATTGATACTGGTGAACAAGCCACGGCCAGTAGACAGCCCCAAATCATGGAATGCCCACAGGCAGCCTCAAAGCTCCACGTAGCAGTAAATAATTACCTCGAGCAGATGCCGAGAGGAAACCACAACATACACCGTGAATTTAATTCCTCTAATTTCGCGATTTGGTTGCCAAAACTCGTGACTACGCCGCTGATCCTTCACACCAAAACTTGGCTGGCAGCAGAATGGAACTCCACCTAGCAGCGATGATAAAATGAACCCGTGATTAATGTTTTGGAGGGGTCGTAACCTCAGAATGGGTTTGTTGGAGATGGATTCCTTTAAATCGTGGCTTCAATCGGCGTTTTCAGTGCGGGTTCACGTGAGTTTATAAATTGTTTTAGTTGTATTTGATCAATAGGAGCAACTACTCTTTGGATCTTCTTTGTTTACCTTTCGAACCAGAGTATCATCTTGATCAAGCAGGTGTGCTAGTCCACCAGTCATAGCTGCAGCAACATTGTGACCCACTACTACACCCCCGCCAGTGATGTACTCGCAGCAATGATCACCAGTCCCTTCAACAACTTCAGCAAGATAATTTCGAACAGCAAATCGCTCACCTGCTTTCCTTCAGACAAAGAGTCGACCACCTGTTGCACCATATAAACAAGTATTTCCCACAACAGTTGCAAAACCCGTTTTGTCACTTGGACTTGTGACAATTAGTTCACCAGCCATGCCCTGCTTGTACAAATCCCATTGATCATTTGTGTTTGCAGTTGCTCTTCCTTAAAACCAAAGCTTAAGTCCAACTTGACTTTGATTTGGGAGTGTCATGTCTGTTTCTTTTGATTTCTTCCAACTCAGAAGAAAATATGAAGGGTTTTGCTTACACAACTTTCGCTATTCCCACTAATAGGACCTGTTGAGATGATGCAAAGCTAAAAAGAAAAAATCGTGTTAGCTTCTAAACAAAAGCACAAAGCACAGTTTCAGTGAGTTCATCTCGCATGTGTTCCTGTTCTGCCTCAGCAGCATTGATCAGATCTTTCATGGTTATCCTATGTGCTTCTTTGGGGCATAGTGCAGCCTCTGCAGCTGCCCGAATAACTGCTGCACTGATTGTCCCACTTGCAAATTCAAACTGACGACCCAACTTTTCAAAGTTGATATCTGGGGCAACTGGTGCTTTGTTGGGAATCATTTTCTTCCACATTTGGCTTCACACAACTTGATCTGGCATTTTGAATTCAACAACAAATTTCAATCAACGAAGTAACTCAGGACTCAACCTATGAGTTGTGCTTCCCTGTGTCCAGTTTGCGATAACGATACAAATTCCTGGAAAACGCTCCAACTCATGTAAAAGAAGACCAATAGCAACATCCGACCAGGCTGAAACACTAGTCATACCCGTACTAGAAGAAGCCTCTTCATAGGCAACGATCTGAAAGTCCTCCAGCACAAGGACAGCATCCATAAGCCGGGCATCTTTAAATACTAAGCAAATGTTAGAACTTGTCTTATCACTGTTTTCTCTTGATACTAGCCGTGCACAGTTTATCACCTTTAAAGGGCGACCCAATTCATATCCAATTGCCTCTGCAGCAGCAGACTTGCCAGTTCCATGAGAACCCCAGAAAAAACATGTAGTCCCAAGTTGTTCTTGCTGGAAACCCATTGTCCAAGAAGAACCGCTCTTGCCTTTTCAAAGCTAACAATAGATTCCAGCTGTTTGCGTATAGCACTACTCAGTATGAGCTCATCCATTGATGTCTTTGGAACAACCTTGTCTGTGAATGACTTCATCTGCACTGCCAATAAATCTGAAGTTATCTCCAGTTATCCTGCATAACCTGTTATCTCCATATTTTTTAGCAATAATACTAGCATTTCGGCCACGGACTGAATGGTCTAATTTGTATATTTGAACAGTTTTCTTCACTTCCCTTCACCTTTTGTTTGGCACTCTGTTTTAAATACAAGACCACAGTCTTCAATAAGGGCATACTTTTCCACTGTGTTAGAATCTGCACTTTTACTCAAGCAGTCATGATACTGCTGCTTTGTTGACACCCCTGTCAAATGACTGCTGCTTTGTTGACACCCCTGTCAAATTCGGGGGGTAACAGAGTGATCTAAGGAATCGGTGGGGTGATTATCCAGTTAACTGAAGTAATGGTATGGAGGAGGTGCCACCTCAGATGAGGTAGGCAACCTCACTCACCTTCCAAGCCAACTCGCGAATTCCAATCTTCATTCCTTGCCCACCTCACGCGAATGTACGACTTTGCTATGACGTGAGCTTCACCAACAATATACACGTTTTGATATTCAAATAGTCACATGGTATATCCATTTAGTGAATAACCAAAGTATTACATTGCTTTTGTGTAAAAGGGGGGTCCACCTCTTGGTATTCGCTATCACCCTAATGGTTAGCGTGATCACACCCCCTACCATGCTTGCGATACTCCATCATTTGCGAAGGGAATGACGTGAGGAGATAACTTAGGTTCTATACCGTATGGTATAACAACCTACCATATAACCAAAGATTAAATGGGATATACATGTGAGGGGGTCCACTCCCTACCATTCGCAACCAAGCTCACGATTTTTAAATAGCTTGACCTCATCCATCTTGGAATCCATAATAAGCATACCACTTAACTTATACCAAATAGCATGTGATATTTACCTTAGATTTTATCGAAAGTTCACAAATGACAAGACACAAGCGTGGGCCACACCTTAGACCATGAAGAGATCACGTGAGAGGTGAAGTGAAGAAATACTTTGGGTAACTTATATGGTAAGGTGTTACTACTTTAAGTGACGCTTTCCTCTTATATGATGTTACCAACATGGGGACAAACAATGCCATGTCACCCCAATATGTTTTAATATGTATTTTTAACTTTTTCCAACTTTGTCTTTTATGTCAATTTATCAAAATTTAGCATTAAAATGCTATTTTGACGCATTTTTAGCCAAATAATGCCTCACGGGTTGTTTCGGCTGCCTGACTGATGCGGTTCAAATATTATGGTGTAAAGAGTATGCTCTGAGTGTCAAAACGAGCATCCCCATGTCAAAAATGGACTCCTTATCTGACTTTTATTACACTTTGAAGTTTTTTAATTAAATCATTAAAAAAAGGCTTAAAAAACGGAAAAAAATAATAATAATAATAATAATTTTCTCGGAATCCGACGAAACTCTAGGGGGCCTAGTACATGTCCATACAACTCAATATGAATGCCTAGCATGTTGAAAAACACTGACAAGAACACTCTAATAACTTGCCAAGGCCGAAACACCAAGATGACTTCCCTAGCTTTGGAGGTGTAAGTGAAAAACTCAGAAATTATTAGCCGATTGTTCAACAACCAATAATAACCAAGGGAAAAAACACTTTGGGCTAGTCGGCTTGATGCTTAAGTCTGGGAAGCTGAGCCTTTTATAAAAAATTAAATGCTAGGACATTTTTTACAATTTCCTGAAGGGGGTATGAACATGTGTTACAAAAAATAAAATGAACAGACTTCCAGAAAAAGCCTGGTAGACTTCTGAACTTTGAAGAATGAACAAGTATATTTGTTCCACTTCGTCGACTCACTTGAAAATTGCGTGACATGTGCTCTATCTAGTCATAGGGCAAGGAGAGGATACGAGAACTCCAGAATCTATGGTTTATATAACCTGTAAAAACATCTCAACTTGACAAGAAAACCTTAGTGGCACAAGTTTTATATAAAAACCAAATGAATCATAAGTTGCATTTATTCAAGAATGTGGAAAACAAAACTTAACCAAATAAAAGGTTATTTATTTCTAAGTGTAGAAAGGAAATGTAGAAAGTAAATGCTCACTTTAAGGAGCTTATTTTCCTACTCTAAACATATCGTAATCACAATGTTAAGTAAAATGAAAAATCCATTGTAACCACCTTAGCATTTGATCAAAATTTAAAATTCTTCTCTTGTGTTTGGTTACCAGCGAAAACAAGGATATTTTTATTAGAAAATGCAAACCTACGCAGATATTCAGGAGGGGCGAGTTGGACGAGAAATCATAGACATGTAGAACTTCATCAAACTGCCTCTGAAACTAGCATGTGCTTCTGCGGGCTTTTTCTATCCAAACCTGGATAGGGCTAATGTAGATATCTATATGATGAGGAAGATCAACAACTCCATCATACACATCAAAAGGGCTTATCAGCTGATAACTCTCCGTGTAAGCCCCAGGCTGCGCCAAATCATGAGGAAACTCTGAATGTGAAGATGTAGGTTGAGACTAGCAATCCATCGGCTAAATTGAATCTGACTCTTCAATCCACTGCTTGCCCAGGTCTTTACTGCTAACACTTGTGTGTGATTCTGAATGATCATATGAGAACTCTACATGATCCTCTTCCATACCAAGATCTCCAAAGGTCTCCAAATCGACACTCCTCTCAATACATCAAAAATGGGCTTCTTAATGTATGTCCAATAATCATCATCCATACCTTTGTCAAATGTGGGGGAATCGTCATCCATGGCATCATATTCTTGGCTACTCTCATCCTCACATTCACCATATTCTTCTTCAAAATATCTGGTTTCAAAAATGTTACAAGGGAATGAACTTTCCAATTTCTCATCACCATGAGGAGAACATAGAGGAGTGTCATCATACACCATATGGACCTCATCATAATTATCTTTATAAGTTTTTGTGATGGTTTCTTCTTGAGGTAAATCTGGAATACACACGTGATCATCCTCGCTGAAACAATCCTGAGGATACTTTTAGTCTTTGGTAGTTTCTATCATGGCACAGTGAATAGGAACTTCAATAACATCTTCAATCAAGGGACCTTCATCAATATCTTCAATGGGGTCGCTTAGGATATGCTGCTCAATGGGTTCCTCTAGCTTATCCACATCCTCCATATTTTCTGTTGATGTGACATGCGGATGGTTTTCAACATCTTCATTGTTTTCTGTTGATATGACATGAGGATGGTTTTCAACATCTTCATATGAGGTTTCTTCATAAACTTCTTCAATTATATTTAGCCCATCTTCAGACTCCTTTTGTGTATTGAGAGAGGCATCATATTCTTTAATAAGCCGCTTAATCTCCTCCTTTCTAAAATAACTTAGAGGGATTTCCACACATTCGACGTTGTCTATGACAACATGAGGAAGTTCTTTAATGGGAGTATCATGGACCTCTTCTTTACTTAAATGTTCTAGAAGTAATTCCAAGTCTTCAACACTTTGTATCACGGCAAAAGGTCCGTTATATGTTTCTCTATGATGCTCTGTCTCGGATAGGTAGAAGGAAAAGATATTTTCAAGAAATATTTCCAAACCATTCATACTGCCCCTACCATCATGCCACTGCTCTAAAACTAAGTTGCATTGAAACGGATAAAGGAACGGGGAGGGAAACGGATACGACAAATTTTGAAAAATGTCGGATATGATACGGCAAGGAAACGACAACAGATTTCTATCTATCTATCTATCTATCTATATCAAAAAGGCCATGAGACATACATACTTTAGATTACCGTTCATCAATTAGATTTAAAGATAGTTATGTCATTTATAACAATTAAAATTAACAAACTCAAATATTGTCTTAAAGAATATTCTTCTATCTCAAGTGCCATAGATAAGTCACCCACTAGCAAGCATTTAAACAAGAACATGTCAACTACTTCTAAACTTCGATTTCAAACCCTAAAATTACTTTAAGGATGTATCCAAATGTTACCATCTAACAAATATTACGCTAATTGCTCCTCTAGAAAAGTGTTGAAATTTGTGATGAAACATAATTTTTGATGTAAACCAAAGACTCAACTATGTTGTATTTGGGTTGGTCCACTCACCGACGAGACAATCAACTAGGAAAGTGAGAGTCAATTGACCAACTGACTGGTTAAAAAAGTGACTAGTCGACTGCCTCATAAAGGGCCTAAATTCACAGGATTGTCTATGATTTGGAACCGACTTGGATATTCAAATTTGACATAATCAACCATGTTTAAGGGGATTAATTAAGCACTCAAGTATAAATAAGTGAGTTCATGTTTTAGTGCAACTTTGGTGTGACTGTGATGACATGCATTATTGAACTCTAACCCATAATACTATCTCTAGACACCAATGAGTTCCCTTGGATATGTTGAATTATTGTAACTTTGAAGTGTATTCACTTATTTTCCCCGATGTTCCTACTGGGAGAATCATTTGTATTTCATTATACCTCGATGATCCTATCGAGAAAACTACTAAGAGTCATGAGGAAATTCCCTTCGTTGTAAGTCCGGTCATTAGCACCCTAGTTAATATAATATTAAGTTGTTTGTGTCCTAGAGAAGTCGACCCAGTCAGGTTTATTGGGGCCAACTTGTTGGAGTGAATTGTCAAGTGAACAGAAGAATATAAATAGAAGTGAGGTTCTCCTCATTTCTACACACACCCACTCACTTGGGGTTTTATCTTTTATCTTTTGATCATCTATATTGAGGAAGCTTTTGCTGGGTTTTTCCCATTAGGGTTTTCCCAGGATAAATCTGTGTTGATCTTGTGATACGGTTTCTTTCAGTGATCCTGTCTATATACTTTTGTTATGAAATTGAAATTGAATGCTGATAATCTAGCTTAGCATATGGAATCTTAACATGGTATCAGAGCTAACCTGATTAGGACAACTTTCACAAGGTGAAAAAGCCCTCTCTCTCCCTGACAAGAAATTAGGGTTTCGGGAAAAATTTTGAATTTTGGAGAACTAATTGCATGGAAAGTTGCGCCCTCCTAGAGCGCATCTTCTGAGCCTAGGATCAAAGTTTTTGGAGGAGTAGATCTCCTGAAAATTCAAACCCTAGTTTGACACTACACAAGAAAACTGCAGAAATTCAGTGAACCAGAAAACTGCTAGAAGCTGCAGTGCTGAATCTCGCAAGTCAATTTTGAAAGGTGAAGACTTAAGATCTCCAGAAACCAAGCACACCAGTCAACTCACCTCAGTCAAGCGCATCTCCTGGTAAGTTCAGTTTCTCATTCCTCATAATTTCATTTTTCAGTGATCCCCTGTCAAGATGGCCCCAAGGACCAAGCTTGAGGACAAGCTAGAAGGCATAGAGAATTTTTCAAGCATGGAAATACAGGATTGGTCTCATTCTCAAGGAGAATAATCTTGAAAAATATATCAAGGATGGAATCCCTGAACCTGAAGAGGCTGAAGCTAAGAGTGTAGTATCCTCCAAACCAGAAGGCAAGAGTGTAGTATCCTCCAAATGGATCTACAAGATAAAACATGCAGCTGACAGAAGTATAGATAAATACAAGGCAAGATTTGTGGCTAGAGGTTTCTCTCAAAAAGAGGGAATTGATTATGAAGAAACATTTGCACCAGTAGTACGGTATACTTCGATTAGAGCTATCATGGCACTTGCATCCATGATGAAGTGGGACTTACACCAGATGGACGTGAAGACAACCTTCCTGAATGGTGTGATTGAAGAAGAAGTATAGATAGAGCAGCCACAAGGATTTGAAGTTGAAGACAAACGGACTCACGTATCCAAGTTGAAGAAGGCCCTGTATGGCCTGAAGCAAGCTCCTAGAGCTTGGTATGGAAGGATAGATAGTTTCTTGACGAGCTTGGACTTTACCAAGAGTAATGCCAATCCTAACCTTTACTTCAAGGTTATAGAAAATGAATATGTCATACTATTACTGTATGTGGATGATCTATTTCTGACAGGGAATAAGAAACAGATTGTAGAATGCAAGAAAGAGCTCGCTAAAGAATTTGAGATGAAAGACCTTTGGTTAATGCATTATTTCCTAGGTATAAAAGTGTGGCAAAGTTCAGAAGGAATCTTTTTCAATCAGGGAAAGTATACTGTAGAAATATTGAAAAGATTTGATATGTTGGAGTGTAAATCCATGGCCACACCCATGGATACCAACCTGAAGTTGTTGGCCGATGAATCATTAGAGTGAGTGGATGTGACTCAATACAGACAGATTATTGGGTCGTTGATGTATCTAACAAATACCAGACCAAACATTTGTTTTGCTGTGAAAACCTTGAGCCAATATCTAGTTCAACCTAGACATGTTCACTTGATAGCTGCAGAACATGTGATGAGATATTTGAAAGGTACTATAGACTTTTGTCTTTACTATGATGGAAACCATGATTACAGTTTGTATGGCTATACATATGCAAATTGGGCTAGAAGTGTCTCAAACAGAAGAAGTACATCAGGTGGATAGTCTGGGGTCTGCTATGATTTCATGGTTTAGTAGGAAACAGTCCAGTGTTGCTCTTAGCACAACCGAAGCAAAATATATAGCAGTTTGCTCTGCTAGTTGTGAAGCCATATGGCTTTGGAAGCTGATGTCAAGTTTATTTAACCTGGACTTAGATACCACCGTGATTCTATGTGATAACCAGAGTTGTATAAAGATGACGGAGAACCCAGTGTTCCACAATAGGTCGAAGCACATAGAAATCCGGTATTTCTACATTCGAGATATGATGCAGAAGGGAGCCATAAAGCTCCAGTATGTGAGTACCGATGAACAAGTTGTTGATGTGTTGACGAAGCCTCTGTCTCGAGTAAAGTTCGAATACTTTCGAGACAAGCTTGGTGTTGTTTAGAAAGACCTTCCCCGAAAGGGGGAGCAGTGATGTTGCAGTGGGATTGTATCATCCCTGGACATTTGTCCTAAAGTGATCCGTAGACTTATGTCTCCAAGAAAGAAGAAGGATTGTATCATCCCTGAACATTTGTTCTAAAGTGATCCGATGACTTCGGTCCTCGAGAATGTGGCTGGGTTGTATCATCCGTGGACATCTGTCCTAAACTGTATTCGGAGGCTTCGGTCCCCGTGAATGTGGTGGGGTTGTATCATCCCTGGACATCTGTCCTAAACTCTATCTGGAGGCTTCGGTCCCCGTGAATGTGGCGGGGTTGTATCATCCCTGGAAATCTGTCCTAAACTGTATCCGGAGGCTTCGGTCCCCGTGAATGTGGCCGGGTTGTATCATCCTTGTACATCTGTTCTAAACTGTATCTGGAGGCTTCGGTCCTCGAGAATGTGGTGGGGTTGTATCATCCCTGGACATTTGTCCTAAACTGTATCCAGAGACTTCGGTCCTCGAGAATGTGGTAGGATTGCATCATCCTTGGACTTAGTCCTAAAGTGATAGGGAGTGATTATCCCGTAATTGTATCCGGTGACTTCGGTCGTTGAGAATGTGGTAGGATTGTATCATCCTTGGACGTAAGTCCTAAAAGTGCTCTGAAGACTTTTGTCTTCGTGCTGTGGATTACAGGTTGTTGCTGCTGATGATGATGTTCTTGATCGAAAGATCAAAGTATGATGATGACGATGATGTTGCTGATCGAAAGACCAGAGTATGATGACGATGATGATAGTGTTGATCGAAATATCAGAGTGTGGTGATGATGTTGCTCAGAGAATTGTTGCTGCTGATGATGATGATCGAAAGGTCAAAGTACTATTGATGATGATGCTGCTGAAGACTAAAATGCTGACGATGATGTTGTCGATCAAAGTGTTGTTGCTGCTAAAATTGAAGATGAAGACTATATGTCAAAGATGTTGAAAAAGCTTCCTATGATTTATAGATGTATCACCCAATTATGTTGAAGATGATCTCTCTCCTTCTCTTGCTGTTGTTGTTGATGTCGTTGTAGAATACCCTTCTCATTAAGGGGGAGTGTTGAATTATTGTAACTTTGAAGTGTATTCACTTATTATCCCCGATGTTCCTATTGGAAGAATCATTTGTATTTCATTATACCCCGATGATCCTATCGGGAGAACTACTAAGAGTCATGAGGAAATCCCCTCTGTTGTTAGTCGGGTCATTAGCACCCTAGTTAATATAATATTAAGTTGTTTGTGTCCTCCTAGAGAAGTCGACCCAGTCAGTTTTAGTGGGGTTGACTTGTTGGAGTGAATTGTCAAGTGAACAGAAAAATATAAATAGAAGTGAGGCTCTCCTCATTTCTACACACACGCCCACTCACTTATGTAGCGCATAAGAGAGAGAAAGAGATAGTTGTAGCTGCAAGGAGGAGAAGAATCATTCTGGGGTTTTATCTTTTATCTTTTGATCATCTATATTGAGGAAGCTTTTGCTGGGTTTTTCCCATTAGGGTTTTTCCAGGATAAATCTGTGTTGATCTTGTGATATTGTTTCTTTCAGTGATTCTGTCTTTATGCTTTTGTTGTGAAATTGAAATTGAATGTTGATAATCTAGCTTAGCATATGGAATCTTAACAGTTTGCATTTTATGGTTTATACCAATAAAAATGCTTGAAATAAGATTAAAATATCAGATGCATATCATATGGAGAACTCGTTAAACGCCGCACCATCATAATTCTCTCAACGAAATAAGGATAGGGATATGAGTATACTAGCAATGGAGTAAATAAGGCCATAGGTCAAGGTTCCATACTAATTCGAAAGGAAAAGAAGAAAATTGAAGCTTGTTGGAAGATTATTGGAAATATGTGTTGGTTTATGTAACCCTTCATAAATGTACTACTCTATTTTGTATGCCTAAAGCTTCCATTGTATCAATTTTGATATGCAAGTTGTTTTATCACATATGAAAGTCATTGGGGTTTATTTGGAACGAAGTTGTTGTTAGGATTATTAATCCTCCCTTGTCCAATCTGGTCATATGTCTAAATCAGGAGTCATGTCTAAATCGGGAGTCGATCTAGTGTATTTTTAGTCACTAGCACCATTGGGTCCACTTGGCCTAATTGGGGCACATGTTTCAGTTACTGAAGTGTGGGGAACACTAATTGAGGCCTACTGCCACTGATTGCACTTGATTGCATCAGTTTAGGAGCCTCCTAGACCAATCCCTACAATTTAGGAGCCACTGGGAGTGCCGAAACCAACCAAGGTCAGTTCAGTTCAGTTGATGACTAGTCAAGCTAAGTTAGGAGTCAGTTACATTCAGTTCTAGTCCTCTACATTCAGTTAGCGCTAGGTTTACATGGCTGCACTCGGGAGGGGTGCATTTCTCACCTACCACAGTCAGTTAGCCTTAGTCAACACTGAATGTAACACTTGAGTTGTGTTTTAGAACTCCGATGAACTCCGGTTATGGTTTAGACAAGGTCAGTTAACTATTGAGTCCTCCGATAGTGATGTAGACAAGGTCTTAGTTACCTACAGTCAAGTAGACTCTAATCAATTCGAATTTCCTTATGTGGATTCGAATTGCATGTGGCTATTAAGGCCATTGTACTTCATTGTAATTATTATCTAATTACCTTTTTTATTAATGAAAGCATTTACAGCTGCATGCCATTTTTGCACTGTTATTCTTCAATTGCTGAGTAAATTGTGTGATCTATCTTGTGAGTTGTGTGTTTGTCCACAGATTTATGTGCTCAATTTAATATGGTATCAGAGCCTCAGCGGACAAGACACCTCTCCTCCTCAAAACTCCAGCTGGATCATTTTTTTTGAGCAAAATTGCGCCTTCCAGTACTGCACCAGAAGCGGAGAATTTACCACTTAATATCCCAAGTTAGGAAATTGTTGATCAAGCTTGCTTGATCAACTATGCTGGGTGTGAAGGAAATTCCAAAAGTGCAGACTGTCGACCTCACTGCATTCGCTACAACACCCCTTTCTTCTCATTGCATTTGCTACAGCAGCTCAGTCCTTCTTATTGCATTCAAAATGGTTCATCCAATAGATCATCTCACTCCCTTCAACTATCACCAGTGGAAGGAAGACATGGTGGTAATGCTCCGCACCAAGCAGCACTTCAGATTCATAGAAGAAATAGAGGCAATGTCAGCTTTAGATAATGACAAAGAAAAGTACTTGAACAGGCTTGATGAAGCCCATGGACACTTGTTCTCCTCAGTTTCTAGAGATCTTCGATTCCACATACAAGGATTGAAGACTCCCAAGGAGATTTGGGACAAGCTTGCCTCCTTATTTGATAAGCAGGATGAGATGAGGATCCATTGGCTAGAAAATGATCTAATCACTCTTAATCCATCCAACTTCGAATCACTGAATGAATTCTTCACAAAGTTCAAGAACCTGATATATCAGTTGAAGCAATGCAAAGTGGAGAAGGATGAAGATCAGCTCATCCTTGCCATTCTCACAAAGCTCAATGCAGACTACTCAGTCTTTGTATCCACCTTCCAAACAGTAAGGCTCACTACTCCAAATTGGAAGATGCCCACTCTTAATGCCTTCATCCAATCTCTTATTTCTGAGAATGATAAATTGATCCAAATGGGGATCATTTGATCTTCCAAAGATCTAGCTCTAGTTGCAAGAGGAGATAAGGTAGCGAATGACAAAGGGAAGCAAAGAGATGAGTCTCCTGTGAAAAAGAGCAGTCAAAAGAGCCTTCAGGTTCGAAGAGAAGCAAGAAGAATGGCAAAGGCAAGGTCCTCTGCTCTTATTGTGGAAGGGGCTTTCATTCAGAAAGCTCCTGTATGAGAAGACAACTTGATGAAATGGCTCTTCTTTTGAAGAAACATAACATTTATGTACCTGCTAGCGCAAGGAAGGATGACTTTTAAGAAGAAGATGAAGAATACCAGAGGAAAGGCCATGCACTGAAGGCTTGCTGCACATCAGCACATGTCTTCCTCATTGATTATGGAGCTTCCAACCATATGGCTGCATCCAAAGAATCATTCTCTTATTTTCAGTCCTTTGATGATCCTAGTATTCAGACGAGCAATAACAATAAAGTCAAAACAAAAGGGAAGGGCTCTGTCAAGCTTGAACATGGAAGGTTCAAAGATGTACTATTTGTTCCCTCCCTAGCTTCAAACCTGTTATCTGTCTATCAGATGACCCATACTGGATCTCCAAAGCGAGTGATCTTTGGTCTTGACTCAGTGGAGGTCACAGATATCTCTACTGGGAGCATCATAGCGAAGGGTGTTGCAAATCATGCTTCAAAAGCATATGAGTTCTCACATTTCATGCCTCCTTCAGAACCAGTACACTCTTAGCAGCCATTTGGAAGGGAAGGTAAAATCATTGCATCTACTTCTTTTACAACTTCTACTAGTATTGCAGATCCATCTTTATCAGTTTATGAGATTGAGATTCAGGGTGACTTAGATCTAGATTCAGTCCCTACTTCCAAACTGGAAGCTAGGAAGATGACTGGAAACTCACCTTACACTCAGAAAGGAAATACCCTTGCGCTATGCCATGCAATCTTACCTCCTTCAGAGAGATGCAATAGACTCCCTGTAAGATGTTATATGGCAAGGGCTCAGTCTCACTACATTTAGAAGAATGGATATGATCATACACCTCTTCATCCAACAAGAGACAAAGGTTACATTCCTCCTTCCTTCCATCATCATTTTTGGAGAAGAAGGAGAAGTCTACATGCCAAGCCCCATAATACATGTGCACAGCACACCATGCATGTTGCTTCGTTATCTCACAGAGATGAAGATTCCAGCAACATATTTTCAAGTTTTTCAAACTTGAGACCTGATTCTACTTGCTTAGATAGAGGGGGGCTTTTTTCCCATGTGGTTTTTGCCCCAGCTCCTTGTATTAAGCAGTTACTTTATTTTACTTGATGTAACGGGTGACCTATGGTCTTAGTTACTAGGGCCCACAGATTGTCCAAGTTAGCATTCAGGGGGGGTGTTAGGATTATTAATCCTCCCTTGTCCAATCTGGTCATATGTCTAAATCGAGAGTCCATCCAGTCTATTTTTAGTCACTAGCGCCATTGGGTCCACTTGGCCTAATTGGGGCACATGTTTCAGTTACTAAAGTGTGGGGAACACTAATTGAGGCCTACTGCCACTGATGGCACTTGATTGCATCAGTTTAGGAGCCTCCTAGACCAATCCCTACAATTTAGGAGCCACTGGGAGTGCCGAAACCAACCAAGGTAAGTTTAGTTCAGTTGATGACTAGTCAAGCTAAGTTAGGAGTCAGTTACATTCAGTTCTAGTCCTCTACATTCAGTTAGCGCTAGGTTTACATGGCTGCACTCAGGAGGGGCGCCTTTCTCACCTACCACAGTCAGTTAGACTTAGTCAACACTGAATGTAACACTTGAGTTGTGTTTTAGAACTCCGATGAACTCCGGTTATGGTTTAGACAAGGTTAGTTAACTATTGAGTCCTCCGATAGTGATTTAGACAAGGTCTTAGTTACCTACAGTCAAGTAGAGTCTAATCAATTCGAATTTCCTCATATGGATTCGAATTGCATGTGGTTACTAAAGCCATTTTACTTCATTGTAATTATTATCTAATTACCTTTTTTATTAATGAAAGCATTCATAGCTGCAAGCCATTTTTGCACTGTTTCATTCTTCAATTGCTGAGTAAATTGCGTGATCTATCTTGTGAGTTGTGTGTTTGTCCACAGATCTATGTGCTCAATTTAATAGTTGTGAGGAATTGGCAAAAATATTGAAAAAAATAGTCATTGTACTTCTAAATTAGGCTGTGAAACTAACACTATAGTAGACAAGCATTTGATACAATGAAATGTCCAGAGATCAATGATTTTTTGAACCAACAGTAAGCCTCTATCAATTTTGGAAAATTACCATGCAACAAAATCCATGAGACATAAAATGTCAGATTACCATTCACCAATTTAGGACTAAGGTTTTGCTCTTGATTTATAAACTTTGAGACTTTATATCTAAGTTTTGAGGTTCAATTTAGGGTTAGGGTTTTACAGTTTGCGTTTGGGGTTATTTATTTGTTTATTTTCATGTCAAAAATCACTATTTCTAGTAAAAAACTTGCTCTGTAGCATCAGAAACGTTTCAGAAAACCAGGAAACGACTGGAAACATTTCAAGAAACGACCTGGAATTTTTTTTTATTTTTGGATATGGCTTGGAAACGTTAAAGTGTTGTTTCCAAGCCGTATCCCCTTCGTTTCAGTGTCTGAAATGGGGAACGACGCTTCCCCTCCCCTTCCTAAACGTTTCTAGTAACTTAGCTCTAAAAACATCCAAAGGAAGCTTGGAAAGGAGGTTATACATTTATTAGGAAGGCCCTGGTAGAACCAACAACATGCCTCGTCCTGGAAAGTACTAGCAAACATTTCCATCATATTGTCCTCATAAAGCACATTGGAGTCAACCATCCACTGAAGGAAATATGTGACATGCCAGATGGCTGAATCACCATAATTTCCATGAAAGACTGGAAGCCATTTATATAAATTCCCCACACCATGACCAAAGTTAGGAAAACTTGCGATGTTTGAGAAATCGATGGGATGAAAAAATTCGACTATCTAAGGACCACATTTGCTGGCTCAGCTTGAAATATCCACCAAGTACAACTTAGTTGGTAATAGCTGTAACCACTGAAAGATTGTACACTCATAGGTCCGCAAACATATGAATGCACTAAGTCCAAGGGATCCTTAGACTTGTGCTCACTCTGCAGGAAAGGCTTCTTGATCTTCTTTTCCAACGCACAACCCTTGAAGCGGTTATGCTTCTCCTCCTGTACTTGAGGAACTCCAATGGCTACCTGTCTCAAGTGCCTCAGTGCTCCATGGTGTAAGTGTGCCATCCTCCTATTCCTACAACTCACCCTGACTACTGCTGCTGCTGACTAAAGCTTTTGCAGGCTCAAAGTGTAGTCTATACACCTTCCTGTTCCTGATCCCAATCACCCGATCCAAGCTTCTATCTGACCCCTTGGGCATGATATTCTCTCTATGGTCTCACCTGAAATCCCTTGTCCTCCAGAGTGGAGACTGATATGAGGTTCTTGGTCAATCTCGAAACAGATAACACATCAGTAAAACTGTGGAGTTTTCCAGACTCCCTCTGAAATGAAACAATGCCAACTCACTACGCCTGATAACGTGCATCATCACCCAACTCAACGTGGATACTTGTTCCACCCTCCTGCATGTCCTTGAAGAACCTTTTTTGTCTAGTCATATGACTAGATGCTCCATTGTCGATGTACCAAATGCTACTTCCTGTGGTGTTTGCCATGTAAGCTATCAAACGAAACTCCTCATCGAAGTTTTTGCTGAACTCCTCTACCTCTGTAAAACCTTCCATTTGAAAATTGTTCTTCTTCCTATCTGGGCATTGGGAGGCTAAGTGTCCCTGCTTGTGGCAGATAAAACACTTGACTTTGGACATGTCAAGGTTCTTCTTACCACCCTTCTTTTTCTTTACCTTACCCTTGCTCTTCCCTATTAGGGCTAGAGCCTCCTCATCCACAATCTGTGGGGCACTGCTGGATGAGCCTAATCCTTGGCCCATGCGAGTCTCCTCCTGCACAAAGTCATTCCATAATCTTTGCCAATCAAGGAGCTTCTCCCTAGCCACAACACCCTTGACAAAGGTGTCCCATGGATTAGAGAAGCTATTGGGGGTTATCCAAACTAGCTCCTCATCCTCAATCTTAGAGCCAACAACTCCAAGCTCGTCTTTGATTTGTGTGAGCCTTGTGAGATAAGGAACCACTCATTCTCCCTTGGCCATCCTGTAACTACGCATCCTCTCTTGCAGCACCATCTTCCAATTTTCGTTCTTTCTCTTGTAGAGACCTTCCAAAGCCTTCCACATATACAATGCGGTTTACTTCTTGGAAAGGTGAGGGCCTATGTGGTCCTTCACTCCATCCATGATTATCAACATGGTTATGGAATCTATCTTTTTCCAAGGAACCAACTCTGTCGGATGAGTGGGCGCTGTTATCACCAACCTTGTAGTTGCCTATGTGAGATGGATCCAGAATGGACGGTAGAGGGACAAGCAACTAAGGAGGTGGAACCAAGATTGCCTCGACTCTCAAATGGATGGTTGTCACTCCAATTGAGGCAGTCTTCACTTTATGTTGTCTTAGCCCAAGACAATCAATGGGGGGAGACCCAGATCTACTCCCGACATGAGAGATCAGACCTAGACACCAAATCAGATCAAATGGACTTGAGGTACATAAGGTGTAAGGTGATGGAAACCCTAGATCTATGGATGACGTCACTAGATGAACCAAGGCTTTGGATCAGGGTTTAGGAGAAATGAGATTTGATCCAAGTTAGGACACAAGTGACCTACGAGGCAAATACTAGATTTGGGGTTAAGGTACTAGCAAAAGGTGAAGATATCCACTACCTTGGGAAACGTAACCAATGCAGAGAAGGTAAAAACAGGTTTGGGGCTATCTAGTACCGAGGGATAGACTCGAAAGAAGGTATGACAGTGTCAAAGCACCCACGCCACAAGGAAATAGTCAAAACGCAAGAGGAAAAGGTAACAGGAGGGGTAGCGTTAGGGTTTGAATATCAGTGCCTTGGGATCTGGGCCAATGGAGTCACTTTTAGCTCAATGTTGAAGAAGACCCACCTAGGGTTGGACCCGATCTACAAACCCAAAAGTAGTTTTGCCGGAAAGGATCAGATCATGAGAAAAAGAGGCAACATGGAAGGTAGTGCTAGGGTTTGAAGACCAGTGTTTTTCAGATCTAGGGCAATGGAGTAACTTTTAGCTCAGAGTTGAGGAAGACCCACTTAGGGTTGGACCCGTTCTACAAAACCCATAAATGGTTTACCTCGAGATCAAGCGGTTTGATCTATAATATTTTCCGTTTTTTATATTTAGGGTTTTAAGATAAAAATGGAGATGCAGATGCCAATGGATTTAGATCTGGAAGAGAAGCACTAACCTGTAGATCTTACCTGGAAAACCTTGTAGATGCCTTGATAATGATGATCCCTGCTCTCCCGATCAATTTGAGAAGATTTGAGTGAGTTCTATGCCCAACATTTTGCCCCAAGAAGCCACTGCACCCTCTCTCCTGCACAACAAATGTCAACCATATCAGATTTGTTGCATCATGAGAAAAAAACAAATGCTATAGAAATATAGCAAGATGAAATCATAGATCACATTGATGCTAATGAAAACCCCCTGATACAAAACACATCCAAGCCAAGCGAGTTGAGGAAACCCTGCAAAAACGCCCAAGTTGAAGTCGCCCTCCTGTAGACAAAACAATGTTTCCCGAAAAAATATACAGCTCTCACATCAAGTACCCAAATGTTAGGAAGCAAAAAAATTTCCAATCACCATCTAAGAACACCAGATGCAAAGGAGATTCAAAAAATTTCCACAAGAAAAGTTTTTCTATTATCTAGATCCAAGAGTGAAAGACCCCTTACAAATGAGAAACTCTCTCCTTTAAATAGAAACGAGAGGACCAAAATCATAACCACTTTTCAAATGGGTGGCTAAGATTAAAAGATAAAAATGTTCTAATCAACGGTTGAGATGAGCTCAACATCGAGTACATGAATCAATACAATAATATAATCTAAAAATGGACCAAATCACCCTAGGAAAGGGGATCCAACTCAATAAAAAATAAATAAAGCTCATGGTGGGTCTAGGGAGTGTTAACTAACTCTCCTAGTATGTCCCTATGGCACAATAAAAATAATATATTTTTTTAAGTGCAAAATAGTGTCTTTCTGACTCCAAAAGGTACAGAGAATAATAAAATATGTCGGATAGATAGATGTGGGTCCATCCAAGTGTTGCAACTGCTGGAGGAGTGGAAGGCATCACACTCATCATCAAAACTCATCCCATGCCATTTCCTTAACTCAGTAGCCCAAATCGAATTCTTTAGTAACCATTTTAATTATTTTTTATCTGCCTTGAGAAATGTGATATGTCCAAAACTACCTCCTAGGGTGCATGCGTTATCCAACTGAGCCCACCAGGTTCTCTGGGAGGGGGTCATATGGTAAAATCAAGTGGCTGGACCACCCCCTCATACAGCTCTCTAGGAGAACCAAATTAATCATCTCTCTACTCAAACAGGCCCTCCAGCAAGGTAAAATGCACCAGAATGGTACACCGATCCAGATCATCCCTATAACTGCTCAGAACTAAAGAAAAGCTATCTCATTGGACTTAGGGAGTCCAAATCCATCTAAGGTTCATACTCGTACACCCTACAGATCTTTGCATGATCAAGAACAATATCCAATATGCCAAGACAGATAAAAATAATGACCTGTAAATGGTTAATAATATAACCCAAGCTAGCATCCATCTACTGCAAGTGTTTAAAGGTTAAGACATGCTCTACAAATCATTCAAATAACAATTATCACAAGTAGCAATCATTTCACTGGCGATCTATCAACCAAATACAAAGGGTTTCATTTATTAATTATAACTCAGACCAAACTTTCAAGACCATACTCACTTCATAGTTGTAATCAATTTGCTAGTGAAGGGTGAAGGCTAAAATTCAAAAGGCTAGGCTGGAGGGTGACTACTAACTCAACATTGTGACACTTTGGATATGGAAAGGGGATACTCACTCTAGCATAGGCCGGACAAGCAACAACACAGGGGATGGTAGTGTCTCACAAATGCATAAGTTGCGTTCAAAGGTGCTTATTCACCTTGACAAATGCTCACAATCCAAATCAATACAAGTGAGGCCAACAATCTTTGGATATAACTTTTAAGAACCATTGTTTTTTTGGGCCTTTGATTTTCCATAGCCTTGGTCCATGTATTTATTACACGGATTATTATTATTGAGGCTTCATGCATTCATGTATGTTTAAAAACACTACTTTTCATGAATGTTTTAAGATATTCATTTCAATGCACTTCAAAGCCAATTTCATTAGGCTTTCCTTTCATTCATGTATGTTTAAAAACACTACTTTTCATGAATGGGATTTTTCATAAGATATTCATTCATTTCCAAATATGTTGTATTGATGGCAGCGCTACTTGTTTCAGGTTTAGGCAACACAACCTAGGCAACTCAGAGCTGAGACACAAATAAATAGGGAAGCTTGTCCAACAAAGAGGCTCTAGTGGGGAAAGGTTCTCCATGCCACAAGTCAAGTAGTAAGTTGGGTTGGAAACACAACTAGAAGGTAATGGATGAGTGGAGATAGTGAATGATGAAACCAACACTAGCAAGCCAAAGTATGGTGGGAATGACCACCTCTATTCTCCCTAAGGAGGGTAAAACCAATGAGTATGGGTCAAGAACTTCCAAGTCTAAGTAGGGACATACATACATAATATCAATTCATCCAAGTCCACATATTTATATGACCACTAGATCATGACACTAGATGCTAAGACATGTCACAAGAATGAGTATAAGAGCAATAATAACTATAACATAAGATAATATATTATGAGTCAATAACATGTAAATAGTCAATCTGAACCAATATCTATCCAATGATAAGCTACTGATGCAACTCCAGGCACTATTGACTACTCTGCAAATGGCTAAATGACTACATTGGTCGTCAAATCTGAGTGTCCTGAGACTCAGTCATGGCATGGGAGAGTACTATAGTCCATTATCAAATAATGATCCATCATAGATGCTCATCTCAGCATCTCATGTGTAAGGGAACTGGCTGAGAAGTGTATAGGAATCTAAAAAATAGAATATGGTGGCCCAACTACTATATATGTGATAACAGGCGCAACCTTTGCGGAGTCAATGTGCTCCTCTGCATCACTGACATCCATGATCCTTATAATCCTTCTTTCCATGTAGGAACGTTCTGAGCCCCCTGGAGTCTATCCTCAACTCTCAATTGCATGGCCATACTGAAGTGTACCTGTCAAATCCTAGATCTGCAATCTAGGTTTGTGTTTTCAATAGATCTGGCCCTGATCTATCACTACTGCTGCTAGTGTCTCAGATTTAGCTCACCAGAGCTCTGATACCATGTAAATTTATCTTTAAAGTTCAATATAGGGAAAAACAATATATTTAATTTGTCACCAGAAAACCACATATGAACTTCTTTACTAGTATTGCAGCGGAATATAAATACTGAGAAACATTCACAACATCGCATCAAATATAGATACAATTATTTTGTGTATGGAAACCCCCGGAAAAACCCAAGATGGGAAAACCGGTGCAGCAATCAGATATAGAATTGATATTAAGAAGATATGGAACTTTCTACAACCAATAGATAGATCACCCAACCTAGTGAATATTAACCTCTGCAAAGTCACTAAATAACCTAGTGACAAGGTACAACCGCCCTGCGTAGTTGTACGGCCTCCGCATGAACAATACGACCCAGTTGCACGAATCCGTATGGTGTTGTTGTCAGCAGTACGGAATCCATACGATAGATGTACGACCATGCTGCTGTGTACGACATTGCTCCTCTGCATGATCTGTACGGTGTCTAGCTCAGCCTGGTACTCCTGCGAATCTGTCAGGTAGGTGCTCCTCCGTCTTTTTTGTAAACTCCTCTGTCTGACTTCTCCTTGTTAGTATTTTTCCTTTGTGTGTGTCCTCTCCACCAAATCTCCTTTTAACTCAATCGCTAAGCGAAAACCCTAACCCTCACTATGGATCTATCGATGAGATTCTCTAGTGAGAAGCAATGGCTAAGATTAGATTAGCCATTACTTAAATATTTCACTTTTCACTCTATTAAAGTGATTCCATTAAGTCAAAATCAAATTAGAATAATTAAAGTATTTTCCTAAGTCAAAACTTAGGAAAATCAGTTTAATACATTTGGCTTCTTGTTTAATGTCTCTCTAGCATGCAAGGACGCATGCAATGTTAGAAGACCTTCTTTGTTGCCACTTTCTAACAAAAAATTCTAGATCTAATATTTGCATGCAAGTAATCAGGTTGAGAAAAATGATTGTAGAAAAGGAGATTTGCGAGAAGAGAATGGAACATCTTTCCAATTGGACAATGGAGTTGTAAAATAATTGCAAAGAGGGATTAGTTTATGTGAAGACGACAAGCGAAGGGGGTTGCTCTAGGATAACTACAATCATATTGATGGATTAGCACTTGTAAGTTAGTTTAAACAACAAACATAGTGCTTGACAAGGTCCTGGCCTTACTAGTCTTTCGTGATCATCTTTGTCTCCAATCTTTGTGATCATCGTAGTGCAAACTGGGTGGTAACAATCGACATGTGGAAAAGACTTCACATCGACTGCAATCGGGGGTAGTCCAACCGGATTTGGCTTCTAATCAACATTCATTAACTTGAAGTCTGTCCTTTCCAAGTGCCAAGGATGGTTCCAAACCCAATTTTAAGTCTTTGTTGCCTGTAGAGTTTAATATTCCCTCGAATTTACCTTCTAAGGTTTCTCCCTCTTGGACGATTGATCACCCAACTTGAAATGAAAAAATCTTGTTTCACGAGGAAACAGGAGAGGTGCATCAAAACCAAGTTAGATCGAATTATAATCGTTTTGGGATGGGATGTCAGAATGGAGAAAATTGAAGGATTAATTTGGATGGTGTTAGTTGGTAGATTTATGGGCAGAATTGTCAAAAGTGATTTGCTTCGAAAGTGTTGAATGCAGGACGGTCTAAATTACTAGGGTATTCTCATGTGTTGCATTGGCTTTGGGGATGAGGGAATGACAGGGATGGGGGGGCAAGTCGCTAGGACGGCTAGAGCACATCCCCAATTTTTTAGGGGACGAAAATAATATATATATATATATACACATGCACAACCTTTACATTTGCTAGTTTTGAAAAAGTTTAGGCAAATAAGAAAAGGGTTGAGTGACCATTATTGGCACTTGAACATGAAGAAAATGTAATTTACTTTAAGGAAACTTAAGTTTAACTATTTTCAATCTGCATTAAGGTCCATGAAGGGTCTATGAGAAGAATGTTTGTCTCTATAACAACTCTTGTTCCTTATATATCTTGTTTATGATGATTGGGTTAAAATGAATTCCCTTCCCAAAAGGTTCTGCACATTTTTACCACTGTGTGCAAACCACTACAAAACACTTTGGGATATACATGCTTGCATTCTGTAAAGAGATTAGATTCATATTTTAGATTAAGAAGGATATATAATATGAATTTATTCAAATGTTTAGTACCCAATCAAATTCTTTACTATCCAATTGTTTTCATAGTGCTTAATGTTGGGATGGGTGAAGAGTTTGACTTTAACTCCTGAACACCTATGTATAATAGCAATACCAACAAGGATCAAACCTTTGAGTAGTTTTATTTCTTTGTTTGTTGACATGGACGCTTTGTTGCTTGTAGTGATGTTGCTAAAAAGGAAATAGTTAAATCATCAAAAAAATCAAAAGCCATCATACACAACCCACATTTTGAGCTACAACTTCGCTAGATTTAGAGTTAGATTCAGATGGGATAAATGATCATATTGTCCAATCATCAATGTTCATTGTCAAACTTGAAGATACATGCCTGAAACATCTCCAAAATTTGCCTAGGACTTCTTTGAAATCTACTTGGAATGTCTCCAAAATCCGGCTAAAGTTCCCTGAAATCTATTGGGGACGTTTTGGGTATGACTAGCAAGTCCCCAAGTCCTTAATGAAGTCCACACAAGATTAGGGACATTTCCTAGGGGTCCCCAAGTCCTTGAAACGTGAGGATAGTGGTACTAGACTTTTATTGGGGGGGGCAGGTCCCTATGCAACATAGATATTCTCTCATCTTCCATTTGTTAGTTAAGGGTTGGATCTTTTTCAAACTCCAAAAGGAGAAAAATATTGAGTGTATCCTTACTCAATCCTGGTTATGGGGTCCCTTTGGCTTGGTTTTGAATCATTAGATTCCAAGATTTGACCCTCGGAGTGAACCTATTGCAATCCAAAACATGTGGGTACTTTTACCAGGTCTTACTTTGGAGCTTTGGTCTGAAGATTCCCTGACTGCTATCGCAAATACTTTAGTTAAATTTGTGCAATTGGAAGAAAATCCTTGGTCCATTCTCGATAAAAGAATGGCCAAGGTGTTGGTTGAACTTAACCTTAAGGAAGGCCTCTAGGTCGAAATTCATGTAGAATAGGGGGGTGGATCCTTCATCTAGAAAATGGACTATTGGAAACTTTCATTCCATTGTTTGGTATTATCAGGCAAACTAGCAGGGCTAGTGCCCAGTAAGCACATGCAAGGACTTTTGACCCAATGTCACCATGATCACAAATTTTTAACTTCTTCGGAGAGTCTTGACCTCCTAGGAGTGATCCCTTATATGAGTGCTTGTCAATAATGTTGAAAATTACCAAGGAAGTGTTTGTTCACCTTGTGAAGCCTTGGGGTGGACATGAACACTTAAAAGTTGTGGTTCCTATTATTTTCTAAATTGAGAATGACTTTATTTTTATAAAGTGACTTTTAAAGCGAGTTTGAGTTATTAAAAATTTAAAATGTGACTTTCTGAGAATTAAAAAGGTGGGCGAATATTAAATGTCTCATTTATTATTTAAAAGTGAGTTAATGCTTTTAATGAGAAAAAGTGAGATTTAATAAAGGCCCTAGATCTCATCTAGTTTTGTTTTAATCTGAGCCATTGATTTTGAATGGTGGTTACTCAAACAAAAAGGCTAGGGAAAGGCGTTGAGAGAATTTTTTATTCACTTTCACAAAGAAATTTTGGAGAGAGCAAGAGAAGAAAAAAAAGAAAAGAGGGTTTGAAGAGAATTAAATCTAGAGAGAGAAAAAAAGTTTCTGGCACAAAGTCCAAAGTGAGGAAGAGTAGAAATTGGGAACGAATTTCAAGGCAAGAGTACAGTCATTAATGTCGGGCACAAGTTCCAAGAGAATGTTGCATTAAATGAAGACCGTACAACATAATTTTTACTGGCAAGTGTGAAGGCTATACTATTGCAGACTGGGCACAAATCCCAAGGTCGTACAACTATCATTTAATGTTGTTTGTACAACCGTACAAGAACAAACTTCGAGGGAAATGGCATGGATTTTGAGACTACTATTTGGTCACGAATTTCCAAAAAAGCTCAGATCGTACAACATAAAAGCATAGTCTGTACTGCTAAATGTGTGGAGCCGTATAGGATGGAAAAATCAGGAAGTCCGTACAACAGTTTTCAAAGTGATTTTGGCACATATTTCAAGGAAGAAAAATGGAGATAAGTACTGCTGTAATTTTTTATAAATTTGCCTGAAGAAATAAAATTCTCTCTCTAAAATAGGTTTTCCCTTCAGGGTTTTATCCTTGATCGATTGGTCAAAAATATAGATTCAAATTTCATGTGTGTGTTGGTTGTCATAATTTTCTGTGTGTGAAAAGTAGTCTGCCATAAAAAAAATTGAGTTATTTATGTTGAAAGAATTCCACGTGTTTCAAGCAAATAGTGAAATTTTTTAATTATAAATGATCATGCATGGTGGGGTTTAGGCATTAAACTACATGAAGAGAAACTAAACTTGAAGTCGGGTTGGGGTTCCAAATTTTTCATGGTATCAGAGCTGAAAATAAAACTAAGAAAGAAATTTCAGAGTTGGAGAAATAAGGGAAAACAGGGCTTTGTGAAGAAACATGTTCTTGAACTGATTTGCAATGATGGCTACTGGAATTAGGCTAGAAGATAGGTTGGATGGGGCAGTAAATTTTAGCTGGTGGAAGGCTAGAATAGTGTTGATACTGCAGGAGAACAAACTATGGGACATAGTGAACAAAACATCTCTTAATCCAGTCACAGTTCCTACAGTTGCAGTTGATAAGGCCGCATTTGACAAACATGACATTAAAGCAAAAAGAATCATACTCGATTCCATAAAAGACCATGTGATACCACATATATCTGGAAAAGATTATGCTCATCAGATGTGGACAACTTTGACCAACCTATACCAGAGTTCCAATGAAAACCGAAAAATGATGTTGAGGGAGAAGCTGAAGAGTACTCAGATGAACAAGGGGGAGAACATGGTTTCTTACCTTACCAGGATTACATTGGTTCAAGATGAGCTTGGAGCAGTGGGGGAGAGAGTTTTGGATGTAGAGTTGGTTCGCATAGCTCTAAAAGGCATGACAAAGCCATGGGCTGTATTTGTGGAGTCAGTGATTGCTCGTGAGCATATGCCCACATGGAAATGTCTTTGGGACAATTTCATGCAGGAGGAGACTCGTAGAGGGTATGTACAGGGGAGTACATCTCACAACAAAGATGAAGAGGAGAATGTGGCTTTAGCAGCAAAGGGTAAGAAGAAGAAGTTCAAGAAGGGTCGTAAGGGTGGGAGCAAGTAGCAAAAAGGTGAGTAGAAGGAAATGAGCAAAGTGAAATTCTTTGCTTGTCAGAAGTTTGGGCACTATGTTGGGAAGTGTCCAAACAACAAGAAGAAGAAACAACAATTTACAGCAGCAGCGGAGATCAATGAGTTTGCTGCAAGATTTATCATTTGAGAGAGAGTTTTCTCTCTTTGTTGGTAGTTTTATAGAGAGAGTATCATCTATCACTAGTGATGATATGGAGGACCAGACAAAGCATTCCATGATAGTTGGGCATTCACTGAGTGCTTCCACCACTACTTCTATGTTCACCGAGATGACTGAGACAGGATTGGATCCGGAGGTGGTGTTGGGGGATGATATAGTGGTGAGAGCAGTTGGGTGTGGGACTATTAGTTTTGAGAGGGAGTCCATGGATCCCATGACACTAAGGGATGTCTTGTATGTCCTTGGGCTGAAGAAGAACCTTGTTTCAATTTCCACTATTGAGGACATGGGTTTTGGAGTATGTCTTAGATGGGAAAGTTTGTGTCTTTCCCAAGGCAGCGGGACCATCTGCTTCATATGCCATCGGAGTTAGATGTGGGAAACTGTACAAGCTTCTCTTCTAGCCTCATCATGCATTGACACATACTAGCAGCAACAATGAGTTATGCGAGTTGTGGCACAAGAGGATGGCCCATCTTCATCATCCATCTTTGAGGATGCCAAGAGACATGACTACAGGTTTGCCAGATTTCAGCAGAGAGTAGAGTGGTGTGTGTAGGGGGTGTGCTTTGGGAAAGTACACCAAGTCTGCTTTTCCAAGTAGTGACACCGGATCAAAGGGAGTGCTTGATTTGATTCATTCAGATTTGTGTTGTGCATTGTCATTTGCCTCTTGACAGGTTTTGAGTACTACATCACATTCATTGATGATTATTCTAGGAAGACCTGGATCGACTTCCTAAGGTGCAAGAATAGGGAGGAGGATCAGAGTACTTAGATCATAAAATGGGGGTGAGTATACCTCCAAGGAGTTTGATGAGTATTGCAGACAGGAGGAGATAAATAGGCAGTTGACAGTTCCTTACACTCCAGGACAGAATGGAGTTATAGAAAGGAAGAACCATTCGATAGTGAGAGCAGTGAGAGCCATGCTGTATGAATAGAGTTTTCATTTCTTTCTATGGGCTGAGGCCTATAGTACTATTGTTTATGTTCAAAACATGATTGCTCATCGAGCACTGGGGAATAAAACTCATGAGTAGATGTTTACTAGGAAGAAGCCTGAGATAGGCCACTTCCACATTTTCGGATGCCTTACATATTCACATGTCCCTTTTGAGAAGAGGAGAAAGTTGAAGCCTACTACAGAGAAAGGCATCTTTGTTGGGTATGATGAGACTTCTAAGGCCTTCTCCATATACCTTCTTGCATAGAGGAAAGTTGTAGTGAAGAGGGAGGTGAGATTTGAAGAGTGGGCCTCTAGGAGATATCAGGAGTTTGAGATGGAGGAGCAGTAGGTTTCTACTCAACAGGTGACAACATCTTGGAGTACAGGGTCAGGTCTTAGGTTTGACTGGTCTACAGGTGTCAGGATCATCAGTTTCAGGGACACAGCCTACAGGGACTTCTAGTATAGGGATAAGTTCTCGAATTACAGATTCACAGGTTTCACCTTCACGTGATTTGGGATCACTTAGTTCAGGTTCAGGTTCACTAGGCACATGATCTTAGACCACAGGTACTTCTTCAGGGAGATAATCGTCAGACGAGGATGTAGAGAAGGGTCTGCCACAAAAAGCTACTTCCAAGAAGAAAAATCCAAGTTTGCTTAAGGATCGTGCGAAGGAAGTTGAGGAGTCTGTGGGGCCACCTAAGAGGGAGGTCAGGAAGAGCAAGGCACCGGAGAGGTTTTCCAGCTACATGGCAACAATGACTAGCTTGCGTGAGTCCAAGGCTTCTACTTTTGAGGAGGCCACCACACATCAAGTTTGGAGAGATGCCATGATGGAAGAGTACAATTCCATCATGAAGAATGATGTGTGGGAGTTTGTTCCACGACCAGAAGGGAAGTCGGTTGTGACTTCCAAGTTGTTGTACAAGATAAAGCATGTTGCAATGGTAGCATTGAGAAGTACAAGGCTTGATTTGTAGCACGGGGGTTCTCACAGGTTGAGGGAGTTGACTATGAGGAGACTTTTGCACTGGTTGTTCGTTATTCTTCCTTCAGATTAGTGTGACTGTGGGGAGACTTTTGCACTAGTTGCTCGTTATTCTTCCTTCAGATTAGTGATATCTATAGTTGCAGAGATGGGTTGGAGGATCCACCAGATGGATGTGAAGATTGAATTTTTGAATGGTCTTCTTTGGGAGGAGGTGTATCTGGAGTAGCCATAGGGATTTGAGTTGCATGGGAGAGATTCACATGCATGTAGGATGAAAAAGGCCTTGTATGGGTTGAAGCAAGATCCTCGGGCTTGGTATTCGAGGATTAACTCATACTTGTTGTCGATGGGGTTTCAGAAGAGTGAGGTTGATCCCAACTTATATTTTATTGTGGTTGGAGATGATCTGCTTATTTTTCTGCTATATGTTGATGATTTATTTACCACAGGGAAGGAGCACCTTATTGCAGTTTGTAAGAAAGATCTTGCTTCAGAGTTTGAGATGAATGAGCTTGGGATGATGCATTATTATTTGGGTATGGAGGTATGGCAGGAGGATGGACATGTTTTCTTGGGGCAAGGAAAATATGCAACTGATGTTTTGAAGAGATTTCAGATGGAGGGTTGCAAATTGATGTCCACACCCATGATCACCAACTGGAAGAAGTTTCATGCTTTTGAGCGAAAGTTGGTTGACCATACTTTATACAGGAAGCTCATTGGTTCGTTAATGTATCTGGTTAACACTAGACCAGATATATGTTTTGCGGTGAACACTCTCAACCAATTTATGATGGAGCTTAGGAGAGTGCACTGGGTAGCCGCAAAACATGTGTTTGAAATATATTGTTGGGACAGTAGACTATGGTTTGGACTACAGGAGATCATATGGAGTGGGTTTGGTTGGCTTCACATATTCAGATTGGGAGGGAAGTGCATCGGACCGGAAGAGCACTTTCGGTTGTTTGGGCTAGGCAACAGTGTTGTGGTTCAGTAGAAAGCAAAACTCTGTTGCTTTGAGTTTTACTGAGGCTGAGTATATGGCAGCCAATCATGCTAGTTGCAAGGCATTGTGGCTTCACAAGTTGATGGTTTACTTGTTTGATCAGGAGTTGAGGCCTACAGTTATATACTGTGATAATCAGAGTTGCATCGGGCTCTTTAAGAATCCAGTATTCCATGACAGGTCTAAACAAATAGAGATCAAATATCACTTCATCAAAGATCATGTTCAGAGGGGAGATGTTGAGTTACAGTTCATATCTCTTGAGAAGCAGGCGGCTGACATTCTCACGAAGTCTTTGAGAAGAGAGAAGCATATTCATTTCAGAGACAAGATGGGAGTGGTGAAGAACAACTTCCTCAGTAAAAGGGAGTGTTAAAAATTATCAAGGAAGTGTTTGCTCGCCTTGTGATTCCTTGGGGTGGACATGAACACTTAAAAGTTGTGGTCCCTAGTATTTTTTAAAGTGAGAATGACTTTATTTTTATAAAGTGACTTTTCAAGTAAGTTTAAGTTATTAAAAATTTAAAATATGACTTTATGAGAATTTAAAAGGTGGGTGAGTATTCAACGTCTCATTTATTATTTAAAATTGAATTAATGCTCCTAATGAGAAAAAGTGAGATTTAATAAAGGCCCTAGATCTCATCTAGTTTTGTTTTAATCTGAGCCATTGATTTTGAGATGGTGGTTACTCAAACAAAAAGGTTAGGGAAAGGCATATAGAGAAATTTTTGTTCACTTTCACAAAGAGATTTTGGAGGAGAGAAAGAGAGAAGAAAAGAAAGAAAAGAGGGTTTGAAGAGAATTCAATCCAGAGAGAACAAAAATTTATGGCACAAATTCCAAAACGAGGAAGAATAGGGATTGGGCATGAATTTCGAGGCAAGAGTACAGTCATTAATGTTGGGCACGAGTTCCAAGAGAATGATGCATTAAATGAAGACCGTACAATAGAATTTTTACTGGCACATGTGAGGGTCGTGTTGTTGCAGACTGGGCACAAATCCCATGGCCGTACAACAGCCATTTAATGTTGTTTCTACAACAACCGTACAAGCACAAACATCGAGGTAAAAAGAACGAATTTAGAGATTGATATTTAGGCACGAATTTCCAGAAAAGTTAAGTCTGTATTACAGAAAAGACATGTGGAGGTCATACAGGTTGGAAAATTCAGGAAGTTCACACAACAGTTTTCAGAGTGATTATGGCATGTTTTTCGAGGAAGAAAAATGGAGATAAGTACTGCTATAATTTCTTATAAATTTGCCTGAAGAAATAAAATTCTCTCTGAAACAGGTTTTGAATTCGAGGTTTTATCCTGGACCGATTTGTAAAAAATAATGAGTCAATTTCATGTGTGTTGGCTATCATAATTTTCTGTGTGTGAAAAGTCGGCTGCCATAACAATTTCTGAGTTATTTATGTTGAAAGAATTTCATGTGTTTCAAGCAAATAGTAAATTTTTTTAATTATAAATGATTATGCATGTTGGGATTTGGGTATTAAACTACATGCAGAGAAACTAAACCTGAAACCTGGTTGGGGTTCCAAAATTTTCAAATAATCAAACCAAATGCCTTCCACAATGTTATGTAAAGATTAATGCCTTATGGAGTCAACAGAGAATGAAGAAGACATATTAAGCATAATTTTGATTAGGCAAATGATAGAAGTTTACATATTTAGTATTGCACAAGATAGTCACCAGTAATATTAATAGAATCCAATTGAAGTATTAGCATTTAGATAGCAAAGAATTGGTTCCGTATCCACCTTTAGTCACTATTTGAGATTGTCATTCAACAGTATTTACTAATTGCATTTGCATAGATACGTCACAATATTATATCAGCACTAATTGGGATTCGAACCCAAACTCATGCACCAAGAGTTTGCATGCCCAAATTGGGGTTTTCATTTTGCGTTCATTTTTTTGTAAAAAGGAATCTATGTTATTATCAAACCCTAATTCATGCAAAGCTATTTGCTTTTGACAATGGTTATGACCAGTCCAAACTAACTCGTGGAGGAATAAGAAATTTTTGACATATTTTACAAAAAGTTATAAGTGATAAATTGCCTTCAACGTAATCCCTGCCGGCCAATGATCTCGACTTCAAGATTTTGAAAGATTTGAAAATTTGACTTGGATTTCATCTCAATTTCAAATACCAGATTTTAAAATTTTAAAATTTGTCAGTTGTACTCTAAAGTCCAAATACCAGATTTCTCGTGGAACTCGAATGCAAGATCTTGAAGACTTTTCTGGTTGCGTTTGGTCTAAAAATTAACGATGTCAATATTGTGACACTACAGAGAATTGTTTTACAACTTGTGAATCCTATTGCATACGTTTTTATTGAGTTTTCCTGGAGATTGTTTGTGAAAAGTTTGCTACAGATTAGTGGAGAATATTCAAGTGTATAATACGCATATGATTTTCGAAATGATGTTGTATTTCGATTATGCATCATTCGGTTTTCAATACGACTTGGCATGAGATTCAATGCAAACTCCTAGGGCATTCGAGTTTTGTTTCCCAATTTAAAATAATGATAATCATCATGTGGTTTTAAAAGAACTTACAGTGACTATTCATAGAAAATATATTTGGTTTCATTTCAAACTCATGAACTTGAATTGGAAGTTAAGTAAAAAGATTCGTTTTGCGTGGCAAACCCTTAAGGTTTTTATACTTCTTATGAGAGCTGGTAACACATCTATTCTTTGAAATTATGGTTATATAAAAGGATGAAATCTAAGTCATCAAAACTGTTGTGTATTGAATCACTTGGTAGTAGATTCGCTACAGGACTACGAGTCTAAAGAAATGAGTTAACAAATGAAGGGTAATGAATTTTATTACAACTAATACTATAACAAATAAATGGTTCTTGATTGACTGTATATGCACCTTACATACAGTAGATGCATAAGTCAAATCCCTACTGTTTAGAAAAATGACTAAGTTGTTTATTCATGTCTATGTTTAGACTCGAAAATTAGTGTTGGTTTCACTTCTTCAAACATGTGTTTTCAACAACAGTTCATTGGTCAAAGTTAACTTGGGTTAGTAGATTAGTTCGAGTATGTTTGAGGAGATTGAGTAATGATCATTCTGTCATTGTATTGTTAACACGTATAAATGAGTAGATAAGTGAAAAGTCATTGTTACTAATTTCAACTAGCGATTCTTTGTTCATAGCATAGAATGGTTGTTGAAGTTTTTTCTTTTTATGAACAAAATGGCATTCAAATTGAAGTATACAGACATAGAAAAGAAATTATGAAATTTGATGAGCATGAATAATGAATGTTAAATAATTGTGTTGACTATTCAAATCAATAACGAAGAATTTCTTATTATGAAATTTGATGCGCATGAATAATGAATGTTAAATAATTGTGTTGACTATTCAAATTAATAATGAAGAATTTCTTGATGGGTTTCACTTGTTGTTGGCAATGAATGTGATGATGATTGGAGATGTTAGATGTTCTAAAATGTCAGTTGAATTTTTAGATATTTGAACATGCACCATTTACCATCCCTTTCATCCATTTTCACCTACATATTTAGTATTGCACAAGATAGTCACCAGCAATATTAATAGAATCCAATTGAAGTATTAGCATTTAGCTAGCAAAGAATTGGTTCCATATCCACCTCTAGTCACTACTTGAGATTGTCATTCAACAGTATTTACTAATTGCATTTGCATAGATACGTCACAATATTATATCATCGCTAATTGGGATTTGAACCCAAACTCATGCACCAAGAGTTTGCATGCCCAAACTGGGGTTTTCATTTTGCGTTCATTTTTTTTGTAAAAAGGAATCTATGTTATTATCAAACCCTAATTCATGCATAGCTATTTGCTTTTGACAATGGTTATGACCAGTCCAAACTAACTTGTGGAGGAATAAGAAATTTTTGACATATTTTACAAAAAGTTATAAGTGATAAATTGCCTTCAACGTAATCCATGTCAGCCAATGATCTCGACTCCAAGATTTCGAAAGATTTGAAAATTTGACTTGGATTTCGTCTCAATTTCAAATACCAGATTTTAAAATTTTAAAATTTGTCAGTTGTACTCTAAAGTCCAAATATCAAATTTCTCGTGGAACTCGAATGCAAGATCTTGAAGACTTTTCTGGTCTCGTTTGGTCTAAAAATTAACGATGTCAATACTGTGACACTACAGAGAATTGTTTTACAACTTGTGAATCCTATTGCATACGTTTTTATTGAGTTTTTCTTGGAGATTGTTTGTGAAAATTTTGCTACATATCAGTTGAGAATATTCAAGTGTATAATACGCCTATGATTTTCGAAATGATGTTGTATTTCGATTATGCATCAATCAGTTTTCAATACGACTTGGCATGAGATTCAATGCAAACTCCTAGGGCATTTGAGTTTTGTTTCCCAATTTAAAATAATGATAATCGTCATGTGGTTTTAAAAGAACTTATAGTGACTATTCATAGAAAATATATTTGGTTTCATTTCAAACTCATGAACTTGAATTGGAAGTTAAGTAAAAGGATTCGTTTTGCGTGGCAAACCCTTAAGGTTTTTATACATCTTATGAGAGCTGGTAACACATCTATTCTTTGAAATTATGGTTATATAAAAGGATGAAATCTAAGTCATCAGAACTGTTGTGTATTGAATCACTTGGTAGTAGATTCACTACAAGACTACAAGTCTAAAGAAATGAGTTAACAAATGAAGGGTAATGAATTTTATTACAACTAATACTATTACAAATAAGTGGTTCTTGATTGACTGTATATGCACCTTACATACAGTAGATGCATAAGTCCAATCCCTACTATTTGGAAAAATGACTAAGTTGTTTATTCATGTCTATGTTTAGACTCGAAAATTAGTGTTGGTTTCACTTCTTCAAACATGTGTTTTCAACAACAGTTCATTGGTCAAAGTTAACTTGGGTTAGTAGATTAGTTCGAGTATGTTTGAGGAGATTGAGTAATGATCATTCTGTCATTGTATTGTTAACACATAAATGAGTAGATAAGTGAAAAGTCATTGTTACTAATTTCAACTAGCGATTCTTTGTTCATAGCATAGAATGGTTGTTGAAGTTTTTTTTTTTATGAACAAAATGGCATTCAAATTGAAGTATACAGACATAGAAAAGAAATTATGAAATTTGATGAGCATGAATAATGAATGTTAAATAATTGTGTTGACTATTCAAATCAATAACAAAGAATTTCTTATTATGAAATTTGATGAGCATGAATAATGAATGTTAAATAATTGTGTTTACTATTCAAATTAATAATGAAGAATTTCTTGATGGGTTTCACTTGTTGTTGGCAATGAATATGATGATGATTGGATGATGTTTGGAGATGTTGGATGTTGTTTTAAAATGTCAATTGAAGTTTTAGATATTTGAACATGCACCATTTACCATCCCTTTCATCCATTTTCACCTACATATTTAGTATTGCACAAGATAGTCACCAGCAATATTAATAGAATCCAATTGAAGTATTAGCATTTAGCTAGCAAAGAATTGGTTCCATATCCACCTTTAGTCACTACTTGAGATTGTCGTTCAACAGTATTTACTAATTGCATTTGCATAGATATGTCACAATATTATATCAGCACTAATTAGGATTCGAACCCAAACTCATGCACCAAGAGTTTGCATGCCCAAACTGGGGTTTTCATTTTGCGTTCATTTTTTTTGTAAAAAAGAATAAATGTTATTATCAAACCCTAATTCATGCAAAGCTATTTGCTTTGGACAATGGTTATGACCAGTCCAAACTAACTCGTGGAGGAATAAGATTATTTTTGACATATTTTACAAAAAGTTATAAGTGATAAATTGCCTTCAACGTAATCCCTGCTGGCCAATGATCTCAACTGCAAGATTTCGAAGGATTTGAAAACTTGACTTGGATTTCATCTTAATTTCAAATACCAAATTTAAAATTTTAAAATTTGTCAGCTGTACTCTAAAGTCCAAATACCAGATTTCTCGTGGAACTCGAATGCAAGATCTTGAAGACTTTTTTGGTCTCGTTTGGTCTAAAAATTAACGATGTCAATATTGTGACACTACAGAGAATTGTTTTACAACTTGTGAATCCTATTGCATACGTTTTTATTGAGTTTTTCTGGAGATTGTTTGTGAAAAGTTTGCTACAGATCAGTTGAGAATATTCAAGTGTATAATACGCATATGATTTTCGAAATGATGTTGTATTTCAATTATGCATCAATCGGTTTTCAATACGACTTGGCATGAGATTCAATGCAAACTCCTAGGGCATTCGAGTTTTGTTTCCCAATTTAAAATAATGATAATCATCATGTGGTTTTAAAAGAACTTACAGTGACTATTCATAGAAAATATATTTGGTTTCATTTCAAACTCATGAACTTGAATTGGAAGTTAAGTAAAAGGATTCGTTTTGCGTGGCAAACCCTTAAGGTTTTTATACTTCTTATGAGAGTTGGTAACACATCTATTCTTTGAAATTATGGTTATATAAAAGGATGAAATCTAAGTCATCAGAACTGTTGTGTATTGAATCACTTGGTAGTAGATTCGCTACAGGACTACGAGTCTAAAGAAATGAGTTAACAAATGAAGGGTAATTAATTTTATTACAACTAATACTATAACAAATAAATGGTTCTTGATTGACTGTATATGCACCTTACATACAGTAGATGCATAAGTCCAACCCCTACTGTTTGGAAAAATGACTAAGTTGTTTATTCATGTCTATGTTTAGACTCGAAAATTAGTGTTGGTTTCACTTCTTCAAACATGTGTTTTCAACAACAGTTCATTGGTCAAAGTTAACTTGGGTTAGTAGATTAGTTCGAGTATGTTTGAGGAGATTGAGTAATGATCATTCTGTCATTGTATTGTTAACACATATAAATGAGTAGATAAGTGAAAAGTCATTGTTACTAATTTCAACTAGCGATTCTTTGTTCATAGCATAGAATGGTTGTTGAAGTTTTTTTTTATGAACAAAATGGCATTCAAATTGAAGTATACAGACATAGAAAAGAAATTATGAAATTTGATGAGCATGAATAATGAATGTTAAATAATTGCGTTGACTATTCAAATCAATAACGAAGAATTTCTTATTATGAAATTTGATGCGCATGAATAATGAATGTTAAATAATTGTGTTGACTATTCAAATCAATAATGAAGAATTTCTTATTATTAAGAATTTCTTGATGGGTTTCACTTGTTGTTGGCAATGAATCTGGTGATGATTGGATGATGTTTGGAGACGTTGGATGTTGTTCTAAAATGTCAGTTGAAGTTTTAGATATTTGAACATGCACCATTTACCATCTCTTTCATCCATTTTCATCTATATATTGTTTCCTGTTAGATTTTTATCAATTAAACAATATTATCTTAGGATCTTATCTGAGAGAATAACATGCACAACAATCAATCACAAGAGACAATGGACACAAAGATTTACCGCAAGGAAACCATAAAGGAGAAAACCCCACAACTTTCTCAGAGATAGAATAAGCACCAATGGCAGTAGTAAAACCCAAAGACAGCAAGATGATCTCCAACAATTGTTCTCTTTCTTATCCCAGCTCCTTCTCTCTCACTCATCCACTACAACTGAGTGTGAGTGACTGTGTGATAAATAGGGAGGCTCACTCTCTATTTATATTAATTCCTGACTTGACAATAACTTACCAGGGTTGACTTCTCTTGGAGAGTATAATAATCCTAGTGCCCCAAAACTATGGGGACTTTGACCCCTGATCAACTAGGAGGGTTAACCTCTATGACTTTACATGACTTGTTTACATTACTGATTCTCCCGATAGGAACATCGAGGACTATTCAAATACAATATATGAAATATACAAGTGAATACATTCTGAAACTACAAATACATCAACACTTCCTCTTAACAAGAAGGTATTCTCTTGACACAATACATCAGCACAAGTCTTCTTCTCTAGATCACCATCAAAACTGGATCATCATCAAAGCTGGATCATTATCATCATCACTGCTTTCGTTATCTTGATCAACTGATGCTATCTCTCAATTCTACTCATCACGGGAAGTTCTACAGAGCCAACCCTTTCTCATGCTGGTTGTAGGCCTAGCCTCCATGTAGGTCTTCATCTTCTTCAACACTAATATATGACCATGGGAAGAACACATCCAACATCCATGTCAAAAAGGCCCGCCCAACACTTACATCTGACCATAGGAGGAACACATCCAGCATCCATGTCCGAAAGGCACGGCCAACACTCACATCTGACCATGGGAGGAACACATCCTGCATCCGTGTCAAAAAGGCCCAACACTTGCATCTGACCATGAGAGGAACACATCCAACATTCATGTCAAAAAGGCTCTGCATTTACATCTGACCATGAGAGGAACCAATCCATCATTCATGTCAGAAAGGTTTTGCATTTACATCTGACCATGAGAGGAACCAATCTAGCATTCATGTTAGAAGGGCTCTACACTTACATATGACCATGAGAGGAACCAATCCAGCATTCATGTCAGAAGGGCTCTGCACTTATATTTGACCATGAGAGGAACCACTCCAGCATTCATGTCAGAAGGGTTTTGCGCTTACATATGACCATGGGAGGAACCAATCCTACATCCATGTCAGAAGGGTTCATGGAATTATCACTTCTCTTTGGAGGGAACCTCGATCTGGAGAACACCAAGCTTCTCCCTGAAGTACTCAAACTTCACTCTGGTTAATGGCTTGGTCAACACATCAGCTATCTGTTCGTTCGTCGCAACATACTGGAGCTTCACTTCTCCTCTCTGCACCATATCCCTGATATAGTGATATTTGATCTCGATATGCTTCAACTTGTCATGGAACACCGGGTTCTCTGACAACTTCACATAGCTCTGGTTGTTGCAATATATTTAAGTAACATCCAACTGGAGATCAAACAAATCAGATAGTACCTTCCTTAGCCACACTGCCTCATAACTAGCCAAATAAGCTGCGACATACTCTGCTTCGATTGTACTCAGTGCCACGCATGATTGCTTCCTGCTAAACCAAGAGATCACACATGACCCCATACTGAAGCAACACCCCGAAGTGCTCTTCCTATCAATAGCACTGCCTGCCCAATCTAAATCAACATAATATTCTAGGTTAATCTTCTGATTCGCCTTATACTTGATCCCATAATAAATTGTACCGTTTAGGTACCTCAGAATATACTTTGCAGCAATCAATTTGAACATGTCTAGGATATGTCAAGAACTAGCTCAATGTGTTCACAGCAAAGCAAATATCTGGTCTCGTATTCGTCAGGTACATCAAGGACCCAATCATCTGACGATACATCATAGCATCAACCAACTCTGATGAAGCATCACTCAATAGCTTCAGGTTTGATGCCATAGGTGTGGTCATGGCCTTGCAATCCATCATCTCGAACCTCTTCAGGATCTCTACTGCATACTTCCCTTGTCCCAGGGAGATTCCATCTGCATTCTGCCACACCTCCATTCCTAGAAAGTAGTGCATCATACCCAAGTCCTTCATCTCGAATTCGGTAATAAGCTTCTTCTTTGTATTAGCAATCAACCCATCTACACCCATTACAAACAGGTCATCTACATACAATAGGAGTATCACTAGGTTCCCTTCTTCAACCTTGTAGCAAAGGTTGGAATCTGCTTTACTCTTGGTAAAGCCCAAACTGGATAGGAAGCCATCAATTCTGCCGTACCATGTCATTGGTGCCTGTTTCAAACCGTACAGGGATTTCTTCAATTTACACACATGAGTCTCCCTTCTGTGTGTCTCGAAACCGAGTGGCTGCTCCACATACACTTCCTCTTCCACTACACCATTCAAGAAAACAGTCTTGACGTCCATTTGGTGTATCTTCCATTTCATTATTGCAGCTAGAGCAACTACCAATCTGATGGAAGTGTATCTGGCTACAGGTGCAAAAGTCTCTTCATAATCTATCCCTTCTTTTTGGGAGAATCCACAAGCCACAAATCTTGCTTTATATTTCTCTATGCTACCATCTGCAACATGCTTGATCTTGTAGATCCACTTGGAAGTCACGACAGACTTCCCCTCCAGTCTTGGGACAACATCCCAGACATCATTTTTCATGATCGGCTAGTACTCCTCGATCATAGCATCCTTCCATTATTTCTTCTCTGTTGCTTCTTCATAGTTGGAAGGTTCTTTTTCAATGAAGTCACACAATAGGGCTATATAGTCGGAGCAGGACCTAGTTCTTTTCCTTTCTCTATGTATTTCTTCTGGAACCCCATAACTTTCTGCATCTTGGATAGCCTCTCGTACCCATGCATGTTTCCTCTTGTGGAGGTTCTTCTCTTGGGGTGGATATACAGGTTCTTGGGGTTCTTCTATTTCTCGATCTTCTTCTTGAGTTGCATCGTTCATAGTTGTATCTTGTATTCTGGGTACTTCTATTTCTTTAGGGTATTCAGTAGGTCTCTTTCTGGATTTGTTGTAGGCTGAATCTTCATCAAATGTTACATCCATGCCGATGTCGATCTTCTTTGAATCCTAGGAAGTATATTCTGTAAACCTTTGAGCTTTCAATATATCCCACAAATATACCCTTCTTCCCTGAAGGATCTAACTTTCTCTTATTTTCTTTCGGAATGTGTATGTACACTGGATAGCCAAATATTCTGAGATGACTGACTTCTGGTTTCTTGCCAGAGAAGACTTCTTCAGGTGTCTTGTTCTCAAGTACTTTATGCGAAGTACGGTTCTGTACATACACAGTTGTTCTAGCATATTCTGCCCATAAATGCATAGGAAGATCTTGATCATGAAGCATTGCCCTTGCAGCTTCCATAATCATTCTATTCTTTCTTTCTGCAACCCCATTCTGTTGTGGATTATATGGAGTGGTTAACTCTCTCTTAATCCCTGAATCTCTGCATAATTATTTGAATTCATTTGATGTGAATTCTCCGCCATTGTCTGATTGAAAGATCTTGATTTTCTTTTCTATGTGATTATTGATCAAGGCCTTGAACTTTTTGAACTTGTTGAATACTTCATCCTTGTTTTTCATGAAGTATATCCATGTCTTCCTAGAAAAATCATCAATGAAAGAAACATAGTATACATACCCGCTTAATGAGCTGGATGACATCGGACTGCATACATCAAAGTGAATGATTTCCAAGATTCCTTTTGCCTTACTTTCGCTAGTAATTGGAAATGTCTTCTTTGTGTTCTTTCCTTTTGCACATCCTTTGCAAACTCTTTCATGTTTTGCCTGCATTTCTGGAATTCCTTAAACATCTTTGCTTGCGAGTGGTAGTGCCCTATAGTGCACATGTGCAAGCCTTCTATGCCAAAGTTCATTTGGCTCTACTGTGTGATGGACCAAAGCTTGTTCTGGTTGGCCCTTCAGTTTGTATAGTCGTCCTTCTTGCTCCCCAATCACTACTGCATCATCTATAGTCTTTCCCTTTGGTTACATAAAGACTTGGCCATCTACAAATGCAACCCTTATGCCTTTTGCATCCAATGTAGATATGGCGAGGATATTCTTCTTTAATCCTAGTACAAACAAGACATCCATCATCTTCATAGACTTTCCAGAGTCTAGCTTGTAGGAGGATTCACCACTACCTTTTATGGGATATTGGTAGTCATCCCCAAGTTTTACCTTGTGGGGTGAATTATGTTCGAATAGTTTCACAAAATATTCCTTGAATCCCGTTGTGTGCTTGGAAGCCCCACTATCAATAAGCCAATCTTTGCTTACATGTGTGACAGTTCCCATGAGAGCAGAGATCAGAACATATTCTTCATCACTTGAAGAGTCTTCACTTTCTTATTTGACTCTCTTCATGGGAGGATCATCATCCTCTGTAGTGTGAGCATGATGTCTTCTTTTGAGAACCATTCTTATTCATAGGATAATTTCTAGCAAAGTGTCATCTTTCATCACATGTATAGCATTTGAGTTTGGATAGATCTTTGCTTGATCTTACAGAGTTATCTTTCTGGTGAGAATGCTTACCTTGGTGATGATGATTCTCCCTTTTGCTTTTCTTGGAGTGTACTGTGAGAGCTTGATCTTCATTTCCCATCTTTTTCTTCTCGAGCTTCTTCTTGTGAGCATTCTTCCGACAGCCTACTAAACTTGATTAGCTTCTTTCTAGCATAGATTCCTTGGACAAAAGAATCCCATGACCTAGGGAGACCATTCAAGGTGGTCATCACAATTTCTGCATTCTCTACTTCTTCATCCACTGCTTCAAGTTGTTCCTTGATTTGAGAGACCCTTGTGAAGTATGACTGTATGGTCTCTTCATTCTGGATCTTTACATTCGTTAACTGGTTCCTCAAAGTCAGCTTCTAATTAATGTTCTTCCCTTCAAATAGCTTGGTCAAGGCATCAAACATTTTTTTAGGTGTCTTTAGGGAGAACACTTGTGGTATGAGGTGATCATTGATTGAATCAACAATAATCCTCTTAGCCATGACCAATTTTCTTTTGTGTAAGGCCTTAGCCTCATCTCCTTCTGGAACTGGAACCTCTCCACTGATGTAGGAGCCCAATTCATTTTCTTCAAGAACTAGGGAGATCCTATACTTCCATGCTCGGAAGTTATCAGCTCCCTCAAGCTTTTCATTAAGCTTGGTATGACGAGACATCTTAACTGAAAACCTCAAATGGAAATACAAAAGATTTAGATCTTACCAGTTTGAGAAGCTAAAAACTAGACCTGGAGCTGATCTTCTATAGTGTTGGTTTTCTGGTTCCAGGGCAAATTAAGGTTTCACTTTCTCGGAGTTCTACCCAACCAAAAACCTTGATTTTTGTCTTTAAACTTCGATTTTGAGGAGAGCAATCCTAGCCTGGGCTCACTCAAAAATTCCTCTTCAGTGAAAAGCCCTAATTTCCCAATTTAGTGGTAGGTCAAAAACTGAAAGTGCTCAGAATCATATTATGCTTCGACAGAAAGATGCGCCCTTCAATGAAGGTTCAACCTAGCCTCCTTTTGCTGATGGATTGTGGAGAGAGACCCAAAAAGTAAGAAGCCCTAGCTTTCGCAGCTGCATGGTATCTTCTTCTCAGGTTAGCTCTAATACCATGTTAGATTTTTATCAATTAGACAGTATTATCTTAGGATCTTATCTAAGAAAATAACATGCACAACAATCAATCACAAGAGACAATGGACACAAATATTTTTCTCAAGGAAACCATATAGGAGAAACCCCCGCAACTTCCTCAGAGATAGAATAAGCACCAATGGCAGCAGTAAAACCCAAAGAATGTAAGATGATCTCCAATAGTTGTTCTCTCTCTTATCCTAGCTTCTTCTCTCTCACTCATGTGCTACAACTAAGTGTGAGTGACTGTGTGATAAATAGAGAGGCTCACTCTCTATTTATGCTAATTCTCAACTTGATAATAACTTACCAGGGCCAACTTCTCTGAGAGAGTCTAATAACCCTAGTGCCCCGAAACTATGGAGACTTTGACCCCTGATCAACTAGGAGGGTTAACCTCTATGAATTTACATCACTTATTTACATTACTGATTCTCCTTATAGGAACATCGAGGACTAATCAAATACAATATATGAAATATACAAGTGAATACATTCTGAAGTTACAAATACATCAACAATTCATTTCCCTTCATTTGCCAAATAGCCCTGCTTTCCCATGTTCAAAAGAGAAACAATAGGACAGATAAGTGGTATTTAGCTTGAAAATAAAAGCTCAAACATGTTATAGTGTTCGTATTACCCTACCTCCTTTAAATCTATTTGCATGCGTGATTGTTTTTTGAATTCACACCCATTAATTAATTATTTACATGCAAATTTATTTGATATAATTTTTTAACGTTATATACATGTATTGATCATCCTTTCATGATTATATAGATGAGCTTCTTCAGTAGAAGACACAATAGGTCAAACTAGGGTAACAAAGGAAATTAGGGAAGAAGCCAACAACTATTGTAATATTAAAAACCCACTCCATACTTAGGATAACGAATATTAATCATTTTTTGTTAATTTCCTATCCACTAGCCTACAGAGTTGGCATCCACTTGCACCACTTGGTCAACACTTGCCATATATACCCCAGGAGCATCTTTATCCTAATTCTGGATAGATCTTGTTTGCTTTATCAACTACCCAGATTAGTAACTGCTCCTTCCTATAGATTCTGCCTTTATACTGCTTTTATCTTGCTTTTCAGTGGATAAGGTAAATCTTGTCAACTAGGAAACTGCTATATTTTGTTGTCGAATCGTCCTCCATGATTTTCTCTCCAGATTCAATGATTAGCATGTTTTTCCGTCACTCATGATTCATCCAATTCGTGAGGTCCTTGACAGATTTGAAAAGTGTTTTAGTCACATAGGGGTGTTTATCATATTTTAGCAAGTCTACTTTATGAGCTAGCATGAGTTGTCTTCTAGCAAATCAATTTTCCTTTATAAGGATGTATTACTATTGTAATAATCATATATTCATTTGATTAATAATACATGGAAGTATATAGGATCATTTTCACTTCTAATGTATTTAGTCTCATTATTCTTCTCTCTATTTTCCTTGTGCATGCTTGTGAGAATTATGTTTGTAGCTAGATCTACATCATGTGTCTTCTTCTTAGCATCAAGTCTCTATTACAATTCTACATGATATAAGAGTCCTTCTACATGCTCTTAGAATCTTCTACATGGTATTAGAGCGCAAGGGTGCTCAACCTATCAAGCTCGATCTAACAAGCGCGGGGTTGCTCAATCTATCAAAGGTTTACATGATATTTGAGCTTCAATCTATGCATGATATCAAGGCTTTCATATTGTCAAGTTATACAGAGTTGAGGAGCTACCAGTTCTCTACATCAGAGCGCATATAGTCTCCTATCCCTCTCTGAAGAAAAGCTTGAACTAAGCTTACAAGATTTTCTCCTAGTTTGTTTTTTGTGCAGGTTGCAGAGAGTATCTCCTTGAGCATATCAACTTCTTTGCATGGATTCCTCTTCAGCTAAAATCTTGAATCCCTTCAATTATCATGAATGGAAGGCCAATATTGTCATTTTGTTGCGCAGTAAGAGATTGTACATAGTTTCTTTGGCTTTAGAAAATGAACCTAATGTAGTTGTTGAGAAAGCTAAGTGGAATAATATGTTGGATGAAGCCCATGGATTGTTGTCTCTCAATTTCTCATGATCTTCTTTTTCATTTAGATGGTTTGACCACTCCAAACAAAGTATGGACCAAACTTGAGTGTCTCTTTGGAGTACAAGATGAGATAAGAGTGCATCAGTTGGAGAATGAGTTATTCTCATTGAGTCCAAGCAGTTTCGATTCTATTGAGGATTTGTTCACCAAATTCAAGTCACTTGTTCTATTTCTCAAGTAATGTGGGATTGAGAATAAGGAATATCAATTGATCATTTCCGTTCTATCAAAATTGGGTCTTGAATACTCGGTTTTTGTGTCAAATTTTCATGCTACTAGACTTGTTATTTCGAATTGGAAAATGCCTTCTTTGAGTACATTATTTGATTCACTGATAAAGGAGTAAGATAAATCAATCTATAAAGATCATGCTCTTATAGTTCAAGGAAGTCAGAATGCAAAGTCAAAAGAGAAGCAAATAGTGAAAGAGAAGAAGCCAAAGTCAGATAATGAAGATGAAGGCTCAAAGCCTACTGATGAAGGTTCAATGAAGAAATTCAAGAAAAAAGGGAGCACATCCAAATGTTCTTATTGCAGTAATGGATTTCGTACTGAGAAGAAATGTTTCAAGAAGAATATGGACATCATGTCTAAGCTACTTGAGAAGCATAACATTGAAGTTCCAAATGAGCTAGAGAAACCTGTTGAATCTTCAGAACACTATCATAGTGCGCAATCCCAAGGTAATGTGAACTATGCCTTGAGTGTCAGAGTTAAATCATTTACTCATATCTCTGATATAGATTCATTTTATGATATATCCGACTAAAATATCTCAATGTCTTTTTTGAATAATCCACCTATCAATCTACTAGACTCATCTCCCAATGATTGTGATTTTTCACTAGATCCTGACTTGTCTTTAAGCAGCTCTTCCTCACTCCATTCAAATGATTATAATTCTGATTTAGGAGCAAGTTTGCAAGTTGATATGCATGTTATGACATCTTCTATACCATCTACAATACCTTTGAATACTCCTAAGACTATACAAACCCCGAGTTCACTAGTTGATTCCTTATTGGTCTCATATGCAATGTTACTTATATCTAATGGTTTAAAGTCTTGTCTATCTTTCATTGGTTGGTTATCCATAACATCCGTCGTCATTGGACTTATGTTACACATGTTTGGATTTGTTTTAAACACTTATGGTTTAGATCTAAAGTCTATCCATTATTCAGATTTTTACATCCATCAATTTTCCCCAATTGCTCAACCTTTTCTTACTATGGCCATGTTCCCTTATGGAGACACTAAACCTTTGGTATTTTTTGTTTCATATGATAATATTTCTGACATTTCATATCAATTTCATCCTCATATCAGAATTGGGAAGGTGCTACGACAGTTTGAAAAGAAGATACATGGACCACGCCACCGTTTTGCAGTTATACAAAGAACTTATTGTATTGGTTTTTGTACTCTTTTGGAATGAGTATGCACGGATCTCTTTTCCTTTTCAGATTGTGTTTGTAGATCAGAGTATGTCAACACCAAGAAGTATTCAAATAATGATCCTACTTCATCAGATGATGAGCTACAAGGAGTCTTTCATCTTCTTTCTTGCAAATACTACACTCTAGCGCATGATCATGGAGTTCACAAATTTCTTCATCAAAATCAGCTCAACTAGCTCATTCAAGTGAAGAAAAAGATATGTTGATGAAATGTTGTTCAGATTTTGTGCCTTGTCCTTTCTTGAGGGAGGATTTTCTCCATGTGGTTTTGTCTCTTCCTCATTTTGCTAGACATAAATAATTGTAAAGCGTGACCATAGCCTTGTTTTTTGGCCCTATATGCATCTACATTTATGATTATTCAAATAAATCCATCATAAAGTCACACTTAAAGGGAGTGTTGGAATATTATAAACCCACTCCATACTTAGGATAACAAATATTAATCATTTTTTGTTAATTTCCTATCCACTAGCCTAGATAGCTTGGCATCCACTTGCACCCCTTGGTCAACACTTTCCATAAATACCCTAGGAGTGCCTTTATCATGGTTCTAGATAGATCCTACCTACTTTATTGACTTCCTATATTAGTAATTGCGCCTTCCTGCAGATTTTGTCTTTATACTGCTTTTGAGTGGATAAGGTAAAGCTAATCAACTAGGAAACTATTTTTTTTTTGCCAACCCATCCTCCATGATTTTCTTTCCAAATTCCATGATTAGCATGTGTTTCCATCACTCATGACAACTCACTTGTGATTTATCCAATTCGTGAGGTCCTTGACAAATTTGGAAAGTGATTTAGTCACCTATGGGGGTTTACATATTTTATTAAGTTTGCTTTATGAGCAAGAATGAGTTGTCTTCTAGCAACTCAATTTTCCTTTATAAGGATGCATTACTATTGTACTAATCATCAATTCATTTGCTAAATAATTCATGTAAAGATATTGGATCATTCTCACTTCTAATGTATTCAGTCTCATTATTCTTCTCTATAATTTCCTTGTGCATGCTTGTGAGAATTATCTTTGTATCTAGATCTACATCATGTGTCTTCTTCTTAGCATAAAGTCTCTACTGCTATTCTACATGCTATCAGAGTCTTTCTACATGCTATTAGAATCTTCTACAACAACCTGGTTGGCAGAGGGGCAGTAATAAGAGACTCAGATTGTCAATTCACTTTAATGTCAATTCTGATGAATTCAATCATATTTTTCAAACCGCTTCCTCATCTTGGTTGGGCAAGGCCACCTCCCACTTGTTGTACAAGTTAGACCACCTATCCAACTTCAACCAAATGTTCTAGTCATCCATGTACCACCACATGTCTCTATGCATCCTGAACCACAAGTCAATTATGGTTGGAACCAATTTGTTCCAATTATACCTTCTCGTTGGAGTGTCGATACAACTGCATGGTATAACCACACCTCTGGGAATATAAAAATGTGGACTAAACTATACTCCTAATAATAGGGGCTTGTGGTCGGTTTCATATGTTCTTCAAGATCCGTAGGATTTAGTGTAACGACAAACCGTACATGGTATCAGAGTAGGTATTCAGGCTCAAATCCTTCAATTGGAAAATAGGAAAAGATGAGGGGCCTCATCCTGGAGAATCGGCTGATAGCATTACATCCTAGCAACTTCGAAACTATACAACCATTTTTCTCAAGATTCAAATCATTGGTCATGCAATGCAAGCAATGCGGGATTGACAAGAAGGATGAGCAATTAATGCTCTCAATTCTAAGCAAACTTGGCCCATAATTCTTAGTGTTTGTATCTACCTTTCACTTTCGGATACTGACTACTCCTAATTGGAGAATTCCATCCCTTTATGCCTTCATAGAGTCTCTAATACAAGAACAAGACAAGATGATACAGATGTGAGCTCTCAGAGCCTCTCCAAATTAAGCTATCTTTATTGGTGAGACAAGGAATGCGCAAGAAAGGAGGAAGCAGAAAAGTAAAGAAAATAATAACACTAAATTTAAACCTAAAGAAGAGTTTGATCCATCAAATGAATCCTCGGGTTCTAGGAAGGACAAATGGTGCAGGGGTGTTAATGAAATTGAAAATTATAGGCCCTCTAACTTGGTTGACTATCATCAAAATTGGCAATTCTACTAAATTTGACAAACAAGAACTTCAAAGGAAACATACAGCAGATTTCATGGTTTATAAAATGAGGTTAATAAATCCCCTATGAAAACGAGTTCTGGTTTACACTACCAGATTCGGAGATCGGATTTCAACTCAAGCTAAAATTGTATTGAACTATACTTCTAATAATAGGGGCTTGTGTTCGGTTTCATATGTTCTTCAAGATCCGCAGGATTTGGTGTAACGACAAACCGTACATGGTATCAGAGTAGGTATTCAGGCTCAAATCCTTGTTTGGAAAATAGGAAAAGATGAGGGGCCACATCCTGGAGAATCAGCTGATAGCATTACATCCTAGCAACTTCGAAACTATACAACCATTTTTCTCAAGATTCAAATCACTGGTCATGCAATGCAAGCAATGCGGGATTGACAAGAAGAATGAGCAATTAATGCTCTCAATTCTAAGCAAACTTGGCCCATAATTCTTAGTGTTTGTATATACCTTTCACTTTAGGATAGTGACTACTCCTAATTGGAGAATTCCATTCCTTTATGCCTTCATAGAGTCTCTAATACAAGAACAAGACAAGATGATACAGATGTGAGCTCTCAGAGCCTCTCCAAACCAAGCTATCTTTATTGGTGAGACAAGGAATGCGCAAGAAAGGAGGAAGCAGAAAAGTAAAGAAAATAATAACACTAAATTTAAACCTAAAGAAGAGTTTGATCCATCAAATGAATCCTCGGGTTCTAGGAAGGACAAATGGTGCAGGGGTGTTAATGAAACTGAAAATTACAGGCCCTCTAACTTGGTTGACTATCATCAAAATTGGCAATTCTACTAAATTTGACAAACAAGAACTTCAAAGTAAACATACAGTAGATTTCATGGTTTATAAAATGAGGTTAATAAATCCCCTACGAAAACTAGTTCTGGTTTACACTGCCAGATTCAGAGATCGGATTCCAACTCAAGCTAAAATTGTATTGAACTGTATTTACAAAACAAAAACTTAAAGTTCTTTAAACCATGAATACTTTGATTCTTTGAAAAGTCTCTTTATTATAGACTGCCCAGAACTAGCACTCTATTTCACTAGATTCATATAGTGACTTTCAATGGAACGATAACTGGGTATTTATAAATTAACTGTGATTTCAAAAGGAAATACCAGAGAATTTGCGATCACTCACAGGTTTTACAAATGCATTTCTAGAATGTATCTACAAATCGATCTTTCCTAGCATCTTGGTTCAAGTGTCTTCTCCCGAATCATGCACAACAAACAAGAATTAAACTCAAGAGTTTCAAACCTCTTCAGATCTATGAAACGATCTCCTTTTGGGCAGTTTTTGGCACGATTTCCTTCCTCTAAATCACGCATAGTAAACATATTTTGAATGCAAGGGGTTTTCACAATCCATAAATTAGAAATAACATCATCTTTATTTCTTTTCAATAACCTTTGCAACACATCCTAACTGTCTACTTGCTAATTCTTTATCTCTCTCTGCCCTCTACCTCTGTCTATTCGAGGTCTACAATTTCAATTAAATACAAATTTTATTCAATTTCTTTGATCCATTAAATCTGGATCGAGTCATCTAGTTCCTATGATTTCTGCTAAAAAATCTCTATTAACCTACAGTTGTTACATTATTCGGGATTCGAGATCCTTTTACAAATTTATTCAATCTCATCAAAATACAACAAAATGAATTTTAAGAGAACCCACTCTCTTTAGTAAAGAAGTGACTTTGACTTAAAACAACCATGGAACTCATAGAATTTAAGTCTATGCTCCTGCATCAGACTCCTCAGGTCAGAAAAATTCATGAACGCCTGTTCATGAGTTCTTCTACAGTACTGCCACTTTTTTGTATGAGTGCAGCAGTCATCCAAGTACCGTCTTCAAGTGGCTGATTCTTCCACTTGATCAGGTATTCATAGTACTCCTATCCTCCAGTTTTCTTCAACACTCTAGTGTCCAAAATCCTCTCTATTACCAGCTTTGGCATAGTGGGAATCTATTTCTTCGATCTAACTTTCTGTCCAGTATCTAGACCATTTGTTGATGAAGTTTCTGATTCATCCTCTCTATAAGGGTACAAATATGCAACATTAAAGATAGGTGATATTCCTATATCATCTGGAAGTTCAATTTCATAAGCATTCGTTGAAAATTTCCTCAAGATTTTACAAGGCCCAATTTTCTTCAACTTCAATTTATTATAAGTGCCTCTAGGAAACCTTTCTTTTTTTAGATATGCTAATACTAGATCACCTTCCTCAAAATGCACTTCTCTTCTCTTCAGATTTGCCCTCTGTTTATATTTAAGATTGTTCTCCTGCAACTGTTTTTTAACTTGCTCATGCAACCTTTTCATGTCCAAAGAAAAATCATCTGCATTTGCACTTCTTTTCTCCATCATTCCCAAGTCTCTGAGCTCAAACACACCTCTAGGATTTGTCCCATAAACAATTTTAAAAGGACTCAAACCTGTACTTCTATTAGGTGAATCATTATAAGCAAACTCAGCCTATGGTAAAGCTAAATCCCATTGATTAGGATGTTCACTAACCAAACTTCTCAGAATATTACCCAAGCTTATGTTTGTAACTTCAGTTTTCCCATCAGTCTGAGGATGGTAAGCTGAACTAAAGTTAAGGTCTGTCCCCAATTTCTTCCATAAAGTCCTCTAGAAATTTCCAACAAATTTAGTATCTCTATCAAAAACTATACTCACTAGTTTTTGTACAAGGAACAAAATGTGCCATCTTTGAGAATCTATCCACTACAACAAATATGGAATCATTACCTCTCTGTGTTCTAGGAAATCCTATAACAAAATCCATGCTTACAGCATCCCAAGATTTCTTTGGAATATGTAATGGCTAATATAATCCTGCATTCTGTTGTCTCCCCTTTGCATGCTGACAGATTTGACATCTTCCAACAAATCTCTGGACATCTGCTCTCATTCCTGGCCAATAGTAAAAATTATTTAATCGAGCATAAATTTTGTCATTTCCAAAATGACCAACAAGTCTTCCACTATGCTTCTCCTTCAACAAATTCTCTCTCATTGAGCATTTAGGAATGCACAATTTGCTTCCTTTGAACAATAATCCCCCCTGCAACATGAAGTCCATCCATGGGCTTCTATCTCTGAACACTTGATTCTGACAAGCTTCATAAGCTTCTTTGAAACCAGCATCTTCTTCATACATGTCTCTCAAATGGTGTTGAAATATTGTAACTTCGAAGAATATTCTATATGTATCTTTTGTGGTCCCCGATGGTCCTACTAGGAGAACCACTTGTATTATCTTGTACCCTGATGCTTCTAATCAGAAGAACTAATAAGAGTCATGAGGTTGTCCCCTCTATTTGTAAAGGTGGGTCATTAGCACCCCGGTGTGGTTACTCGAGCCTACATGATTAACTCGAGCCTACATGTCGGATGAGTTAATTCAAGTGAACGGATGAATATAAATAGAGGTGTGGTGCTCCTCATTTGAGACACACACACTCTCACTTGTGTAGCGCATTAGTGGAGAAGAGAAGTAGCTGGAGAAGGAGGAGGATCAGGCTTTGATCTCCTTGTTGCTTTTATCTTTTATCTTTTGGGGCATCTATATTAAGGAAGCTTTTGCCGGCTTTTTCCCTTTAGGGTTTTCCCAGGATAAATCTTTGTGTTCTCATTTTGTATGGTTGTGCTTGTCTATCTTTCAGTGATCCTATTTATATGCTTTTGTTATGAATTCGAAATGAAATACTAATGATCTAGCTTAGCATATGAAAATTTAACATGGTATTAGAGCCACCCTGAAAGAAGACATTGTGCAGCTACAGAATCTAGGGCTTCTTACTTTTTGGGTCTCTATCCACAATCGATCAGCAAAAGAAGGCTAGACTGTCTCTCCATTGAAGAGCGCATCTTTCTGTCGAAGCGGAATTCGATTCCGAGCATTTTCAGTTTTGGTGCGGATAATTAGGGCTTTCTATAGAAGAGGAATTTTTGAGTGAGCCCAGCATAGGATTGTTCTCCTCATCAAAATCGAAGTTTAGAGACTTGGATCAATAAATTTGGTTTGGTGAAACTCCGAGAAAGTCAAACCCTAGTTTGACCCCGAGCTAGAAAAACCCTAAATACTAAAACTGCTACGTTTTGGTACATTCGCTATATCCTGAGATTAGTGAAGGCTCGGGAGCTGAAAATTGCAGAGGCCAAAGCTAAAATCCTGATGTACACTATGTCCAAAATTCAGCCTCAGATTCGCTATATTCTGGGAGATATGATCCCTCCAAGTTAGGGTTCCAGCCTCTTCCAGAATTCATCCCTAAACAAGACACCTTGGGAGAATTGTTGTAGCTTGGAATACAGAGGTCCAAATGGAATTCTTGAAGATGTTACAGAAATAGCATAAACTTTAATTTCTGTGGTCCGAATTTCAGAACCAGAAGATGAAACAGTGACACATAGCAGGTCGTACAACTTCATTGTTCTGAATAGTCCTGTAACAGGTCACCTTGGGAAAAGGATCATAAATCCCAATTGGTGAAACCAATTCTGATGAAAACTATGGTATTGGATCACAGACATGCGAGGTTACGTCAGTGCGAAATTGGAGACATAGAGGAGCAGTATTTTCAGAGATATCACAGAAACAGTGACAGGCATTTCTGCAGAAGAAATTGGAAAACTAGGGCTTACTGTTCCAGGAGCTTCCCTCTATTGTTTTCAGAAAAGAAGTACATTGGACAGCTCCATTTGAAGAGATCTATACTTCTACCCAATCAGATCTGAAAGATTCCAAGTTTTAAAAATTAGGGTTTCTCTGACAAACCCTAGATCAGCCAACCCTGGAAGCAGGACAGACACCTCAAATCGGTAACATCTAATATTTTGCTATTTGCATTTAAGGTTTTCATTTCAAAGTGATCTATCACATCAGCTTGATGATAAGCTTGATGAAGTTGACAACTTCCAAGCATGGAAGTATTTGATTTCTCTGAAGAAAATGAATTGGACACCTACATGAGTAGAGAGGTTCCAGAGGGAGATGAGGCTCAAAGCCTTACACAAGAAGAACTTGGTCAAGGCCAAGAATATCATTGTTGATTCAGTCACGGATCAACTTGTACCACAAGTGTCTTCCCTAAAGACACCGAAAGAGATGTTTGATTCCTTGACCAAGCTATTTGAAGGAAATAACATACATCGGAAGATGACCTTATGAAACAAATTGAAGAGGTAAAAGAAGAAGTGAAGAATGCAGAAGTGGTGATAGCCACCATGAATGGCATCCCCGGATCATGGGATTCATTCATGCGAAGAATGTATGCCAAAAGGAAGTGATTACTTTCAACTCAACTCATAAGAAGAGAAGAAGAAGATGGGAGCAATTGAAGATCAAGCTCCCACCATTCAAAGAAGATCCCTCATGCGATGAGGAATATGAAGAACTCAATTCTTGAAGAACCTCTTTTTCATCTTATCATTTGGATAAAAAATGATGATTTCATGAATGAAGAAGATGTTAAAGCAGAATGATCAAGATGGAGTCTACCCATAAAACAAATAAAAGATAAGTATTAAATTGTCATTTCATGATATTGTTTTGTTATACATTTGATTATATTCAGTTGATGTGTTATGCATGATAGATTGTTTGCATTAATGACTGTATACTACTAATATGCATGTGATGGGTAAGTAGGTCATGGTGCTATATAACTCTCCATTGCTACTTATCTAGAATGAAGCCTCCTTGCTGACATATTGGATTAGTGCACAATCTCAATAATGTCATGATAGAGATGGAAGGCATCTAGAAATTTTCTGTGAGATATGGATGAATATTGTCGCATGATGCATAAGAATTTGTCGTTAGGCATATGTTTTATGAAATAGTTCTAACCATGCAGCTGGTGCATTTGAATTGTAGGAAAGGTCCCGTACACCCCCTTACAAGAAGGATGAGACTTGTTCTGAAGAACAAGTGATGACAATTCAAGATTCACTGCAATAAAATCTAAAGCTCCCAGGGTCAGAGACACCATGACGGAAGAAAGAGCTTCAGAGAGTGGTAGATCCACCTCAAAGGATGAAGACCACCATGGGTACGAGAGATAACTCAAGATGAAGAAAAGAATGCTATAAAATAAGCTATGATCAAAGAATAATAGTTGATCATGGAGAATGATGTATACGATATGATTTCGAGACATAAAGAGAAGTACGTAGTATCCTCCATATGGATCTACAAGAACAATTGTACAAAGCAAGGTTCATGATTTGCCTCAGAAAGAATAGACCATGACATGACATACTCTATTGACCAATATATATCAAGCATAGAACCACCTGTACAGAATGAAGAGGGAAGATGATGCTCCACTCCAGGGGGAGTGACTACAGAAGATATCTGAGTTCAACATGGTACGACATGATTGATAGCTTCGTGATGGATCAAGACTTTACCAAGAGTAAAGTGGGTTCCAACCTTCAAGGTTGAATGCAGAAGACTAGGATATGTTGATGACCTGAAAAGAAGAACTCATGGAAGATGTTATGATGAAAGAATACTAGAATGATGTTTGGGATATAGTACTCAAACCAGAAAGCAAGAATGTGGTATCTGCTAAATAGATTTGCAAGATAAAATATGTTGCTGATAGAAGTAAGGAAAGACTTGTGGCTAGAGGTTTCTATCAGAAAGAGGGAATTAATTATGAAGAGACACTTACTCCAGGAAATAAGGTACACTTTCTTCATAACTATCCTGGTAGTTTCTTCGATGATGAAGTAAAGACAAGCCTTCCTTAATGGAATGATTGAGGACGACTTTTACATCAAATAGTCACAAGGATTTGAAGTTGAAGACAGATGGACTCACATATGCAAGTTGAAGAAGGCCCTCTATGGCCTGAAGCAAGATCCCAGAGCTTGGTATGGAAGAATAGATAGTTTCCTGATGAGCATGGGATTTTCCAAGAGTAAAGTCGATCCTAACCTTTACTACAAGGTTGTAGAAGAAGAACCTGTCATCCTGTTATTATATGTGGATGACTTATTCTTGACACGGAATGAGAAATAGATCATGGAAAGCAAGAAGAAACTAGCAGAAGAATTTGAGATGAAAGACCTTGGGTTAATGCATTATTTCGTAGGTTTGGAAGTATGGCAAAATTCAGAAGGAATCTTTCTCAACCAGGGAAAGTATGCGGTAGAGATATTGAAGAGATTCAATATGTTGGAATGCAAATCCATGGCCACACCCATGGACTCCAACCTGAAGCTGTTAGCTGATGAATCTTCAAAGTTAGTGGATGTGACTCATTACAGACAGATCATTGGGTCATTGATGTACTTATCAAATACTGGACCAGACATTTGTTTTGCTATGAACACCTTAAGTCAATATCTTGTTCAACCAAGTCGGGTTCACCTAGTAGCTACAAAACATGTGATGAGATATCTGAAATGGACTATAGACTTTGGTCTATAACCATGACTACAGATTGTATGGCTATACAGATGCAGATTGAGCTGGAAGTATCTCAGACAGGAAAAGCACATCAGGTAGATGCTTTTGGGTCTGTTATGAGTTCATGGTTTAACAGGAAATAGTCCAGTGTTTCTCTTAGCATGGCTGAAGCAGAATACATAGTAGATTGCTCTGCTAAGTTGTGAAGCCATATGGCTTTGGAAGCTGATATCAGGTCCCTTTGACCTAAAGATAGATACAAATGATGGTAATTCAGTATTTCTATATTGAATATAGAGATGATGATGATTTCAGTATTCCCATACTGAAGATATAGATGATGTTTCAGTATTTACATACTGTAGATTCAGATGATGGTGATTCTGTATTTCTATATTGAATATAGAGGTGATGATGCTTTCAGTATTCACATACTGGAGATACAGATGGTGATAGTTCAGTATCCACATACTGAAGATGTAGATGATGATGGTTTAGATGATGATGTGTTGACGAAACCTATGTCCCTAGTAAAGTTCGAACACTTTCAAGACAAGCTTGGTGTGGTTCGAAAAGACCTTCCCCGAAAGGGGGAGTAGTGATGTTGCAATGGGATTGTATCATCCCTGGGAACTTGCCCTAAAGTGAGCCGGTGACCTCGGTCCTTGAGAATGTGGCAGGATTGTATCATCCTTGAACTCCGGTTCAGAACGGATTCGGTGAACTTTGGTCATCGAGAAGGTGGTAGGATTGTATCATCCTTGGACTTCGGTTCAGAACGGATCCGATGAACTTCAGTCATCGAGAATGTGGTAGGATTGTATCATCCTTGGACTTCGGTTCAGAACGGATTCAGTGAACTTCGGTCATCGAGAAGGTGGTAGGATTGTATCATCCTTGGATTTTGGTTCAGAACAGATCCGATGAACTTCGGTCATCGAGAAGGTGGTAGGATTGTATCATCCTTGGACTTCGGTTCAGAACGGATCCAGTGAACTTCGGTCATCGAGAAGGTGGTAGGATTGTATCATCCTTGGACTTCGGTTCAGAACGGATCCAGTGAACTTCGGTCATCGAGAAGGTGGTAGGATTGTATCATCCTTGAACTTCGGTTCAGAATGGATCCGATGACTTCGGTACTCAAGAACATGTGTTGATCCCATAATTCCTAGAGGAAGGATTGTCTGAGTTCCACATCTGTGTTGATCCCGTAATTCCGAAAGGAAGGATCGTTAGTAACTCTGTAAAGACCTAAATCCCATAATTCTGAAAGGAAGGATCATTGAATTGATCCCGTAATTCCAATAGGAAGGATTGTCTGAGTTCCACATATGTGTTGATCTTGTAATTCCAATAGGAAGGATTGTCTGAGTTCCATAACTGTGTTGATCCCGTAATTCTGAAAGGAAGGATCGTTAGTAACTCTGTAAAGACCTAAATCCCGTAATTATGAAAGGAAGGATCATTGACTTGATCCCGTAATTCCAATAGGAAGGATTGTCTGAGTTCCACAGATGTGTTGATCTCGTAATTCCGAAAGGAAGGATCCTTAGTAACTCCGTAAAGACCTAAATCCCGTAATTCCTAAAGGAAGGTGTTATCCCTAAAGTTGGACCTAGACTACAGGGGATCCAAGCTTAAGGAAATCTTAAGTCTGATAAAGACTAAATCAAAATAAAATCAAATCAAAATACAGACTAAAACAAAGCCTAATGCTGGTATCATAGGTATGTACAGTTTTCAGGAATAAAATCACAATACAACTTATGTATATACAGCTGGTATATGTCACAGACTATTAAATACAATTATTCACAGAAAAGATCAAAGTGTTCAACAGGTTGGTGAGACAATAATGGCTGAGATGGCATATATGAGTTCTTTTCAAACAGCATAATATGCAAGACAATACTTCATGCAAAGGATTCTATGATCCTGCAATATAAAGTGTAACTACTATTGTTTATCAAATAAAAGATAATTGTTATCTTCAATGAGAATTACAACATGGATTATTAATGACCACAGAAGCAAAATAATCATCAAAGAGAACAATTCATAAAATACAATGGCAAAACATCATTATATCACTTTCATAAATAGAACCTGTGAAGCTGTAAAGAGCTTATGCTAAGTGAAATCTGGTTCAGTACACATCCAGCATAGTCCCAAAACTACCAAGCAACCAACCCCCTCTCTCGAGCCCTCTGGCTGGGACCTCTCCTCTCTCAAGACCCCCCTCTTTACATTTAAAATGATGATTTAAATAGCAAAGTACCTCGAGCAAACTGTTGCTATATTTTGGAATAAAAATCTAACAATTAACTAAAAATATAAATCATTTATGATCTGTTGCAAAAAATCTGGAATCATCCGAAATTGATTCCTTTTAATCTGGCACTCATTATTGATTGCTATCAATAACTGCTCCTTCAGCTTCTCTTTATTCTCCTATTCAGGCAACAACAAATGATTTTTCTTGTAAGCTGTTCGGAAAATTTGTTGACCATAGTCCTGATGCATTTACAATTTTACCCTCTTGGTCCTGAAACTGCTTTCTCGAAACCTTTAGCTGCTGGGCGTCTTCCAGAATACTATTTGGTAATGAGCCACGGAATTCTTGCATTTCCCCCATGGGTTGAAAACTTGAGAAGGTATCCGAATATACTGAGTCATGCCTAAGTGGTGGAATCCAATTTTCTGAAAGCAATCTTCTTTGACAGCCCATACCTTCTGATTTAACATCATCCAGTTTCGATCCCCATACAACCGTCTTTTGACCACTCTCCAAATCGCTGTCACCCAAAGATCCTCCCAAGGTCATGACTTCTTGACCTTGCAAGACCCTTGGAAACCTACGCACCTGAGTAGAATCCACTGAGACCTTGTCAAGCACTGATAAATCGGAAGATAAAGGTAATATATTTGGACGGGGCCTCTTGCCCCTGGCTACTGGCAGAAGGTTCACTGAAGCTGGCGCCAATGATGGTTCTAATTTCTATGGGGAAACTCTCTCTGGTCGAGCAATTGCTGATATCTCGTCCCATTGTACCTTGAGGCATCTCCGCTTTGAACCTGGCCAGCTCACAGGATCAACATCACATATTCCAACAATGGTTCCAGTAAATCTTTGCTCTGGGACTTCTTCACCCTCAAATTTCAAAACATGTATGAGCAGTGGGTAACCTGTCAGAATGAAAACCATTCTTAGAAATGACAAACCGGCTGTTTGCAAGACCCTTAATTGGAGCACGATCACTATATGTTACAAAGAAAAGCAGCTTCCTTAATTTCATCCACTGTCACAATTCGAGTAGACCTTAAAATGTAATTTGGTGTTTGAAATCCAGAAAAAGGATTGAATTTGTTCACAATTTTAATATGTGCAGTTTCCAGGTCAGATTCAATGAATGCCTTATACATAGGATAAACTGTTTCTGATATTTGATGAATGATATCCTCAGGTGCCTGGCCAGAATGATTGATATCCCTCAGAACCCTCTTGACAAGATCGAAGTGAACACCTCCAGTGACAGAGACCCGGAGATCCAATAGAGGGCGTAACCTTTCACTTCACGTTGTTAATCATCACAAGTTTCCAAAACCTTTTGAATAACATAATTTTCCAAGCTAGTTTCTCAGCAGCACGCATTCCACCATCTCTCAGATGAAAATGGAACTCGATATCTTTTCAGCCGGTGGATCGAAAGCTGCATATAGCTCAAAATCTTGGGTTATCCAGCACAACAAAGTGTAGTCTATGTCTCTTCTGTATTGCATCTTATGAGGACCTAGAGCCTCAATGTGCATCGAAGAGTACAAGTTCTGATAGGCTCTGAGCAAACTTTTCTGGGCCTGATGACTGTTCAAAGGTGGAGAAAATTCTGAAGCCACATATTGATCAAGGTAAATGCTTTTGTACATAAAGTGCCAGAGACCAGCTGGACCTCCAACTCCTACAATGTTTTTTTTGGTTTCTCTTGCAGCCACAGCTAGCTTGTGTTATTTGTCATGCACTTGACAGCCATAAGAATAATGCACAATAGGGTCACTGGGTAAGTCCTCCACATGCAAGCCAGCATTTAACATTGATGTTTTCACCTCACTCAGTACATTTGACTTTTTCCACAATGTTTCAATTCGAATCCTGCAATCCTTTATATTGTAGAACCCATCATGATCCGTATTAAGTAGCACTAAGAAGGTGTTGTCTTTAAGATAGTGTACATATACATAAAGGAATGCCATCGAATTGTATCTTGGAACACATATTGGAGAGAATGCTTCAGAAGTCCTGAAAGATTCTGAAGATACTATGAAATTTGAGAGTAAAAGGATGTCATCTGGATGAAGAGTCGCCTTTTCAGCCCCAGCAATGCTTATTACTTTATGCCTGCACATAAGAATTGCAAATATAATCCGAGAATCAACAATGTCTTGCAGTATACCCCTTGCAGCTTGTCTTGTTGCACAAGAGGGAGGAACACATGTATAGGCATGTAAGAATTTTGCAGGATTCCAACTGAAAGAACGTGTAGGAGACGAAAAGACCACATCTATCCCACCAAGTAATGGCCTCATATTAAACTTGGCATTTTTTTTTCAAAGTACTTCTCTATTGACTTTGTTAATATAAGCAACATCTGCTTGTACCAATCTTACATTGTCCCCACTGTTCTCCACATAAGATATCATGGCTTGCAAGGTCAGCGCTTCCTCCAATTAGACCAGGTATAAACATAAAATATGAAACAAAGTAAAATTTAAAAAACCATAAAAACCAATCAAAATCAAAAACAATTTTAAAAGACACACTAGGAACAACCCTAGAGATAACAGAAGGATCGTTAGTAACTCCGTAAAGACCTAAATCTCGTAATTCCGAAAGGAAGGATCGTTGGTAGCTCCGTAAAGACTTGATCCCTTAATTCCAACAGGAAGGATTGTCTGAGTTCCACAGATGTGTTGATCCCATAATTCCAATAGGAAGGATTGTCTAAGTTCCACAAATGGGTTGATCCCGTAATTCTGAAAGGAAGGATTGTTAGCAACTCCGTAAAGACCTAAATCCCATAATTTCGAAAGGAAGGATCGTTAGTAGCTCCGTAAAGACTTGATCCCGTAATTCCGAAAGGAAGGATCGTCTGAGCTCCACAAATGTGTTGATCCTGTAATTCTGAAAGGAAGGATCGTTAGTAACTCTGTAAAGACCTAAATCTCGTAATTCCGACAAGAAGGATCGTCTGAGTACCACAAACATGTTGATCCCGTAATTCTGAAAGGAAGGATCATGTTGATGTTTTCATGATGATGATGTTGATGTTTTGATGATAATGATTTTATGATGATGATGATGTACTGATCGAAAGATCAGAGTGTGATGATGATGATATTTTGATGTTTTGATGATGTTGAATGTTTTGATCATAATGATGTTTTGATGATGTTGATGTTTTCATGATGATGATGTTTTTATGATGATGATGATGTACTGATCAAAATAGCAGAGTATGATGATGATGTACTGATGGAACGATCAAGAGTATGATGATGATGATGTACTGATCGAAAGATCAGAGTGTGATGATGATGATGATCAGTATGTGATGATGACGACATACTAATCAAAAGATCAGAATATGATGATGATGATTATGTTCAAGAGTTGAAGTATGATGATGGTGTTGATCATGATGTTACTAATCAGAATGTGATGATGTTGTTGATCGAAAGGTCAAAATGCTGAAGATGTCTTTGCTGATCGAAAGATCAAAGTGTTGAAGATATTGCTGATCAAAATGCTGAAGATATTGGTGATGATCGAAAGGTCAAAGTGCTGAAGATGTTATTGCTGATCAAAAGGTCAAAAGTGTTGGAGATGTTGCTGAAAATGTTGTTGATCGAAAGGTCAAAGTGCTGAAGTTGTTGCTGATCAAAAGGTCTAAGTGCTGAAGATGTTTCTAAAGATGTTGTTGATCGAAATATCAAAGTGTTGAAGATGTTGCTGATCAAAAGGTCAAAAGATGTTGATGTTGATTAAAGAGTTGTTGTCGTCAAATATTGAAGACGAAGACTATATGATGTTGAAAAGCTTCCAATGATTTATAGATGTGTTACCCTGATGATGTTGATGATGTTCTCTCCTACTATTGTTGTTGTTGATGTTGTTGTAGAATACCCTTCTCGTTAAGGGGGAGTGTTGAAATATTGTAACTTAAAAGAATATTCTATATGTATCTTTTGTGGTCCCCGATGGTCCTACAGGGAGAACCACTTGTATTATCTTGTACCCTGATGCTTCTAATCGGAAGAACTAATAAGAGTCATGAGGTTGTCCCCTCTATTTGTAAAGGTGGGTCATTAGCACCCCAGTGTGGTTACTCGAGCCTACATGTCGGATGAGTTAATTCAAGTGAACAGATGAATATACATAGAAGTGTGGTGCTCATCATTTGAGACACACACACTCTCACTTGTGTAGCGCATTAGTGGAGAAGAGAAGTAGTTGGAGAAGGAGGAGGATCAGGCTTTGATCTCCTTGTTGGTTTTATCTTTTATCTTTTGGGGCATCTATATTGAGGAAGCTTTTGCTGGGTTTTCCCCTTTAGGGTTTTCCCAGGATAAATCTTTGTGTTCTCCTTTTGTATGGTTGTGCTTGTCTATCTTTCAGTGATCCTGTTTATATGCTTTTGTTATGAATTCGAAATGAAATACTAATGATCGAGCTTAGCATATGAAAATTTAACAAATGGTGTAATCCAAAAACATTCACTTTGAATTCTTGCAAAACTAAACATCTTATGCTCAAAGCATCTGCAACCTTGTTAAGAATTTCCACTGATATGCTTTAAAACAAAAGTAAAATTGTGCATAAACTCAACCCACTTAGCATGTTTATGATTTAACTTTTCCTTCTTAGTTATGAATAGTAAAGCATGATTGTCAGAATATAAACAAATTCTCCAGGCATAAGGTAATGCCTCCATTTCTTCAAAGCTTGAATTATTGCATAGAATTCTTTATCATAGGTAGAGTACTTATGTTTTGCTTCATTCAGTTTCTCACTGAAATATGCTACTGGTTTATCATCCTGACTCAATACTCCTCTAATAGCATGTCCACTAGAATCACATCTAACCCAAAACAGTGTGCTGAAGTCTGGGAGAGCTAAAACAAGCTTCTCAGTTATTTTTACTTCAGCAATTTAAATCCCTTCTCTGCTGCAACAGTCCATTTGAATGGTTGTTTCTCTTTCTTTACTGTGTCTAAGATTGGAGCACATATTCCACTAAAGTTTCTTATGAATTTTCTATAAAAACTCGTCGATCCATGAAAACTTCTTACCTCAAAAACATACCTTGGAGATGGCCAATCTGAAATTACTTTTACTTTCTTTGGATCCATTTTCAATCCTTCTTGTGAAATTACAAATCCTGAATAAATCAATTCTTTCTTCATAAAGAAACACTTCTTCAGGTTTATCAGTAGTTTCTCTTCATGTAATTTCTTCATAACCAAATTTAAGTCCTTAACATGTTCTTCTTTTGTTTTGCTGAAAACAAGAATATCATCCAAATAAACTATGAAAAACTTTCCTATGAATTCTTTAAGCACTTCATTCATCAATCTCTTAAAAGTACTAGGTGCATTAGTTAACCCAACAGGCATAACTGACCATTCATACAACCAAGTGTTAGCTTTGAAAGTTGTTTTCCATTCATCACCTTCTCTCATTCTTATCTGATGATATCTACTTTTTAGATCCAATTTAGAAAAATATTTGGCACCACTCAAGCAATCCATTAAATCATCTATCCTAGGTAAAGGAAATCGATACCTGATAGTGATTTTTTTTATAGCTCTAGAATCTGTACACATCCTCCATTCCCCTCCTTTCTTAGGACTCGACAATATTGGTACAACACAAGGAATTAAACTTTCTCTGACCAATCCTTTGTTCAACAGTTCCTGCACTTGTCTGTTGGAGTCATTCTATAAGCAACTTTGTTTGGCAAACTAGCTCCAGGAATCAAATCTATATGATGACTAATACTTCTAATAGGTGATAGTTCATCTGGCAAATCATCTACAACTATGTCTACATACTCTAGTAATTTCTGAATTTCAGCAGGCAATTCATCTATTCTAGTGTTGGTTATAACAGTTCTAGGTTTACCAACAATAGCAAAACTTACCTCTTCTTCTTGCAACTGTTCCATGAATTCTTTTTCTTTAGCAATACTCTTGGGTTGGTTTGTTCTTCTACCTTCTCATCCTTTAGGGGAACAAGAGTATGTCTTCTGCCTTCCTTCTCCAAGACAAAAGTGTTTTCTCTACCATTGTATATTACATTCCTATCATACTGCCATGGCCTACCCAATAACACATGACATACATCCATTGGTATCACGTCACATAAGACTTGGTCCATGTAATTTCCAATCTGGAAATCAACTTTGCATTGCTCATTGACTAGTACATGGTGTCCCTTCTACAACCAGGAAACTTTGTAGGGTGTAGGATGCTTTTCTTCTACAATCCCAACTTCTCAACCATCTCTATAGAAACTATATTATCAGTACTACCATTGTCAATAATAATTTTACAGCACTTACCTTGTGATTTGCACATTGTCTTGAACAAGCTCTTCCTCTGTGTTGGTTCATGTAACTCCTTGCGTGGTTTCAGCAAAGTTCTCCTCATCAATAAGGCTTCTCCTGCCTCTGGAACTTCAACATGATCATCGAGCATTCTTTGTTCATTCTCAACCTGTGTAATATGAACATTCCCTAGTCTTGCAGCTCCCTCTGGACAATCCCATGACATATGTCATGTCTTTCCACATGTATAACATCTAACCTCATGATTTCTGCCTCTTCCTCGGCTTCTTTGAAAAGACCTCCTTCCTCTGAAGTCTCCTCCTCTCTGAGGTTGTTCTAGCTGACTTAAAGATTCAGCTTCTTCCTTCTGAACTGAAAATTTTCCTCTTCTAGTCTGTCGTCCCTTACCTTTGTAAGCCTGACCTTTTCCTTTCCCTGAGTTATTTCTCCTATTCAATTTCTCCTCCACTTTCAAAGCACATTGGTATGCTTCTTCAACTGATTTAGGGGAGAATAAACTCATTTCATCCTGAATGTCAAATCTAAGACGATTCATGTATATGGATACCTTCTCATAATTATCTTTTGTGTATCCAGCTCTAATGTTTACCTTGTAAAACTCCTCTATATACTCCCTGACAGTAAGCAACCTCTGTCTCAAGTTCTGCATCTGCTTATATAAAGCTAATTGGTAATCTTTGGGCAGAAATTTGTCCTTCAACTTGGCAATCATTCTGCTCAAACTTTTGATTGGTTGTTTGTGCAGTCTTCTCCTTTATGCCTGTACACCATCCCACCAAAGCAAAGCATGTCCTTTGAGTCTAGTTACTGCAAATTTCACTTTCTTATCTTCAGGCACTTCAGAAAAATCAAAGTGCTTATCCATCGAATTGATCCAGTCAACTAATTCTTCTGGATTTAACCCTCCATTGTATTCAGCTATCTCCAGTCTTGGTTTTGAACTAGCAACAATGACTGGTTTTAATAATTTCAATCCAATGCCCTCCTCTGTCTTTTCTTCTGCTTTTGGTTCTCCCTCCTGTTCAACTTCACTGACATCACCTGCTTCAGGATCTCTTCTTCTAGCTTCTTTCATGGCTGCCATTTCTTCTCGCGGAACTCTTAACTCCTCCATTACTTTTGCGTTAGCTACAAGTCTACCTCTTCGAACTCCTCTGACACGTCCAACTGGAAGGTAATAAGTTTGTCCCTGAACTATTACTATTCAAATTCTCTCTTGTTTCTTCCAAAGGTAAAGGTGAAAAATAAAAATTTCCCTTCATAAACAAGAACAATTTACTGATCCAATGCTATGATACCACTTGGTGTAGGGGTGTTAATGAAACTGAAAATTATAGGCCCTCTAACTTGGTTGACTATCATCAAAATTGGCAATTCTACTAAATTTGACAACCAAGAACTTCAAAGGAAACATATAGCAGATTTCATGGTTTATAAAATGAGGTTAATAAATCCCCTACATAAACTAGTTATGGTTTACACTGCCGAATTTAGAGATCGGATTTCAACTCAAGCTAAAATTGTATTGAACTGTATTTACAAAACAAAAACTTAAAGTTCTTTAAAACATGAATACTTTGATTCTTTGAAAAGCTTGTTTACTATAGACCACCCAGAACTAGCACTCTATTTCACTGGATTCATATAGTGACTTTCAATGGAACGATAACTGGGTATTTATAAATTAACTGCGATTTCAAATGGAAATACCAAAGAATTTGCAATCACTCACAAGTTTTACAAATGATTTTCCAGAATGTATCTACAAATCTATCTTTCATGGCAGCTTGGTTCAAGGGTCTTATCCCGAATCATGCACAACAAACAAGAATTAAACTCAAGAGTTCCAAACCTCTCCAGATCTATGAAACGATCTCCTTCTGGGCAGTTTTTGGCACGATTTCCTTCCTCTGAATCATGAGTAGTAAACAGATTTTGAATGCAAGGGGTTTTCACCATCCATAAATTAGAAATAACATAATATTTATTTCTTTTCAATAACCTCTGCAGCACATCTTCATTGTCTATTTGCTAATTCTCTATCTCTCTCTGCCCTCTGCCTCTGTCTATTCGAGGTTTACAATTTCACTTAAATACAAATTTTATTCAGTTTCTTTGATCCATTAAATCTGGATCGAGTCATCTAATTCCTATGATTTTTGCAAAAAAATCTCTATTAACCTACAATTGTTACATTATTCAAGATTCGGGATCCTTTTGCAGATTTATTCAATCTCATCAAAATACAACAAAACGAATTTTAAGAGAACCCACTCTCTTTAGTAAAGAGTTGACTTTGACTTAAAACAACCAAGGAACTCATAGAATTTAAGTTTATGCTCCTGTATCAACAAACATCATATTTTTGACAAGTGCAAGTGCTCTTAAGAAAGAAAATCATACAGAGAATTATTGTATGAAGAAGACCATAGATGAGATGACAAAACTCCTTTAGTAACACAATATTTCCCTCCATAAATGCGCAAGGAAGGCTGACCCTGGAGACAAGATTGGGGATCGTGATGAGAGATTCCATGCACTGAAGGCTAGTTGTTCAAAATCACATGCCTTCCTCATTGATTTCGGAGCCTCCAATCATATGGTTGCATCCAGAGAATCATTTTCTTCATTACAACTTACTAATGGTCCGAGTATTCACATGGGTGATGACACTCAAATTCAAGCTAAAGGAAATGGTTCAATCAAGTTAGAGCATGGAGTGTTCAAGAATGTACTCTATGTGCCCTCCTTTGTAGCAAATTTGTTGTCTATATACCAAATGACTCATACAGGCTCACCAAAGCGAGTTGTATTTGGTCCTGACTCGGTAGAGATCTTAGATATCTCAACTAGGAAGCTTATAGCGAAAGGTGTTGCAAACCATGCCTCTGAGGCATATGAATTCTCACACTTCCTGCCATACTCAGATCTAGTGCAATCTCATTAATGTTTCCATTAAAACCATTCTACCTAAACCTTTTGCATATGTTAATGTTTCCATTAATGTTTCAGATTCAGAATCCGAAGCAAAGGATAAAGTTGAATCAATTTATGGACTTGAATATGAAGTTCAATCGAAACTAGAGCTGGATCCAGTCCCTGCTCCCAATCCTAGGCCTAAGTGGGCTCAAAAGGTTATTGAGGCGACTGGGAACATGTCTGGAGAGTCATCTGACATGAAAAGAACAAGATCTCAATTTCAAAAGAGAGCCTTGCGCTATGTCAAGCAAATTCACTTCTTCCAGAGAATTTTTACAAATTCCCGGAGAGATGTTAAATGATGGTAAGGTTCGATCAACAATTATACTCACTAAAGAACAAATTGGATCATGTCACTCCTCCAGAAAGAAGAGACAAAAGCAACATTCATTCTCCTATCTATCAAGATGGAGAGGTTCATATGCACAATCCCAGGAAACTAGTGCACACAAGGACCATCACACTGCATTACTATTCCACAGAGATGCAGGTTGGATAAATATTTTCACAATTTTTTTATTCAAGAAGAAATTTTCTCTTGATATGGGGGGTTCCCATGAGGCTTTCCCCATTTCCTTATTTGTTAAGCAGTTATTTTTATTCATCTAGATTGTATGGGTGACCTTTTGCATTAATTGTTAAGGCCCAGGTTGTCCAAGGTTAGGATTAAAGGGGGGTGTTGGGATTAATTAATCCTACCTTTGACCACATAGTCTATTTGCCCATTTTCCTACCTTAGGAGGTCTTCATTACTCCACTAGTGCATGGGGGACACACCTAGTAGCCATCGACCACTGACCAATCCCTATAATTTAGGAACCCAATATGAGTGCCACCAGTAGTTTCCAGCAGTTGAACCTAGTTGGTATTCAGTTATGTCCAGTTATGCTCTGATTCCCATCAGTTAGATCACTCTCAGTCATCCTAGCACTAGTTTCAATTATTTAAGGGAGGCAGGGTGCATTTGCTCACGTACCTACATCATTTAACTGAGTATGAACTGTTTTAGTGATCCAGAGCTGCATGAGTGAGCTCTAGTGGTGATTTTCCCACAGTCAATTAGCTTCGAGGTCAGTCCAAGTTGGTAGATATGAATCCTATCTTAGGTATTTGAATTCTCCTATTTGTATTACCACTGTATTACTTATTTCATACTGATTAATGGATGTAATATTATTCTTCCAATTATTGGTCTCATGTGTTTAGTTTTCCATGAATTATTGATCAGTGTTTACTGAATTCTTCTCTCTCTCTTTTGCAACCTTCTTTTCTCATTGAGTTCATGCAGGAGTGGAGATCTCAGAGCTAAGGTCTCAGGTTAAATTCCCTTAAGCTACATGGAAGGGGGGTTGTTGGAGTATAGGTACAACCACATGGTATAACCGTCGCACCTCTGGGAATATAAAAATGTGGACTAACCACCACTGCTAATAATAGGTCCTTGTGATTGGTTTCATATGTTCATCAACATCTGCAAGCTTTGGTGTAACAAAAAACCTTACACTTTTGGTTATAATGGTTGGCCAAATGCTTCATAATATTTGCTCGTCCTCCACCTCCAAAACAATAGGTCAACCAATTTGTTTCAGTTGCCTCTCAAGCTCAACCATTGTAACCTGATCAAAAGCAAAAAGTTTCTCTCAATTAGTTAGTCTTGAGTAAAGGGAAAAGGCATGCCCTTTCTGTTAAATCCAATTCATTTGAAGCCTCATCCCACTAGGTGACATCGCATTTTGTTTTGTCAAAAGCCAATGTTGGAGCAAGACACATCTCTCCAGGTGATGCACAGTCAAGAAAATCAACAAACAAAGGGGAAGAAACTGCACAGAAAAGAGGACAGTTTAGCAAAAGAAACACTCCTCAATGGAGTGAAGGAGAGACTGCCTCTCAAAGAAAATATGGATTTTGATGTTTTTTCATTATTATCGTCCCTTTACTTTATTTTGACTTATGTTCATATTTTATGACTATGTTAAATGAATAAGCTTAATTGTGAATATTTTAACGAATAACACTTTTTGGGCAATACGAGGTTTATTAGAAAATTTGTTTTTGCTTTATTATCTGATTATATCACATGTTAAAATGTTTGGAGAAGCAAGGTGAATTATGGGGGATTAATAATGGATATGACAAGGGTCCCAATTATTATTATATTGGCAAGGTATATAGTTATGGTTGAGTCAAACAATAATTTTGACTTTAATTAATTTATACACTTTTTCAAAAGTTTTACATAAGGTTTATAAAATTCATATATTAAATTAATATTTTAGAACTAAAATATTTTTTTTTTTTAATCTACTTTTTAATGATTTGTCTAATTTATTCTAGCGTGCAAATGAAATAGTTAAGATATAAAAATATATAACAATGCCAAGTGTCTTGTGTATTAAAAGAGTCATAATGACTAATCTTAATAGATGTTACAACCACATCACAATGATTGACTATACCTATATCACTTAATACAACTTTTATTTAAATATAATATTTTTTTAAATATATATAAACATTAATATATTATAGTATTTTTTCAATAAAAATTTAGAAATAAAATGTAATAATGTCAAGTATCATGTTTATTAAAGTAGTCATAATGACTATTTTTAATATATGTGACAAATCACAATGATTAACTATAGCTATATCACTATATAGAACTTTTATTTAGATATAATATTTTTTTAAATATGTGTTAACATATTATAATATATTTTTATACAAATTTATTCAATAAAAATTTTAAATTAAAATTTCAAATTTTATTTTGATATTCAATAAAGTTTTTTTTTCATATTTGAGAAAATAACATATTAATGAAACTAAAGATTGATTTTTTTAATATTTCTAAAACATATTTATTGGTTTATTTAAACAAATATGATGATTAATATTTTAATTAGTTAAATAATACTTAAATATGATGATTAATATTTTATTTACTGGTTTATTTAAATAAATATGACATTACATTATAGATTTATCAAAGTTTAATAATTTATTTGGCCTTTTTATTGTTAATAGCAAAAAAAAAGGGTAAAATTTTGTTAATAAGAAATGCAAATTTTATAAAATCCCTATAAATTATTACACAATTAACATCTTCAACAATAAGTATTTAATATAATTTTGATTTTTCTAAATAACACTTGCATTTTCTTATAACTTCATTTTTATTATCCAATTATTTTTATGTCAAACTTTAACTTTAACTTTGGCTTATATATAACTATTAAATCATAACATTTCTAAATTATGAAATTAAATTTCTGATATCAATAACTATTAAATTAAAAATAAATAAATAATTAAAGTAAACCTAGGTATGTAAAACTATTAAATTGAAACATTTATAAATTATTAAATTAAACCATTTCTCAAGGTAGGTATAAACTTAATTTCATTTGTTAAAATGATAATAATGACCAATCTTAATAGATATGACAATCACATCATAATGATTGATTATAACTATATCATTATATACAACTTTTATTTAAATATAATAATATTTTTTTAAATATATATACACATCAATATATTATAATGTTTATTTTTATAAAAAAATTAGAAATAAATTTTAATAATCTCAAGTGTATTTTTATTAAAATAGCCATAATGACTAATCTTGATAGATGTGACAATCACATCACAATAAATTAATATAGCTATATCACTATATAGAAGTTTTATTTAGATATAATATTTTTTTAAATATATATACAAACTTTAACATATTATAATATATTTTTATATAAAAATTTTAAATAAAATTTTTAAACTAAAATTTTCAAATATTTATTTTGATATTCAATTAAGTTTTTTTCACATTTTATAAACTAATATATTATTGAAACTAAAGATTGATTTTTCTATATTTTTAAGAAAATATTTATTGATTTATTCAAACAAAAGTGATGATTAATATTTTAATTAGTTGACATTATACTGGAGATTTACCAAAGTTTAATAATTTATTTAGCCATTTTATTGTTAATAGAAAAAATTGTATTTTATTTTGGTAAAAAAAAATTAGTAAAGAAATGCAAAATTTGGATTATAAATAACTATTAAATTATAACATTTTTAAATTATTAAATTAAACCTAAGTATATAAAACCACTAAATTAAAACATTTTTAAATTATTAGATTAAACCATTTCTTAAGGAAGGTATAAGCGACTTTGCTGCTAATTTCACTTGTTTATTATATTTTCTTTAACTTATTTTAATAAACTTACCTTATTTTATATCCTAACTAAAAGTGGTTCCAACTACCTCAACTTATTTTCAAAAGACAAAAGGAAGGCATAAGAAGGATCAAGGCAAGAGGGAAGGGTGAGAAGAACTCTGATAAAATATATGTTTGCTATTATTTCCAAAGTGAAATATTTTCTTTCATTCATTCATTTCTAAGTTATTATGTGGCTAAGATCTTCTTTTTGATAGCAGGATAGTGTTGAAGGTGGAAAATGAAGGATCATATAACATCATCTATGTTATGCTTAGAAGGTTGATCACTTGTTTTATTACTTTGTTCTTTTTTATTGGATTATGAGCTGATTTTCATTGTGGATAGATATTGTTTTTACAGAAACAAGGTTGTGGCATGTTTAGTGCATGACTGATCCAACAAAGTCTATCTTGATTTGTTCTTTTGTAAACACCAAAAATCTCTGTGTGATGCATTATTCTACCTAATATTTCTAAGTATTATTTTGATCCTTACCCTTGTAGGGGTTTGAAAGGAAGAATTTCAATTGTAACTTGGAATGAAATCGATTAAGGTTTTTGTTGATTTTGTCTCATTTTAGATTTGATATTAGGTCTTTTCTTTGTTTTATTATGTTATTTACCATCTGCACAATCTGTTCATAAACGATACAAAGTCTTATTATAATTTAATTTATTTGTATAAAAAATAAAATCATTAAATAAAAACACTTGTTGTTTGTGGGATGATTGAAATTGTACAGTTAGGCTATAAATAAGGGTAGAAATCCCACCTATCTTGTAATGGCCTAGCAAGATTCAAGAATGTTGGTATAAGGACTTCCATTTCTTTCCATCAACAATTTCATCCCAGTGAGCAATAGTATAGCGCTCTCCCAAACCCATTAACCATCTCAATGCAACTCCATTTAAGTAGCAGGAAACAACCTGATTTTTTTAGCATTAGTAGAGTAGTTGATCTAGATAAACATTGGTGGCCACCCACCTATTCCATTAGCTCAAAATAATAGTCCATTTTGGCATTTTCCTAGTAATTTTTGTACAGTTTTTCAGGTCCCAAACTTCTGAGGTCGTTTTGAGGCCTTAAACGACATTTTTTGTTGATTCAAGGGAGGTAATGCATACCTTTGACATGCATTTACTTCAATTGAAAGTTGTAAATCTCATATAGATCTTTCCAACAGGCTATCGAGCGCCCCAAATGATGATAGTATGCAAAATTTATGAGCCTAGGAAGTTTACTATTTAACTCGCCACCTTGGGGCCACAAACTTTAGGACGATTCATTTTCTACGGTTATGTTTTGGATGTTTAGGGTTATTTCCCTAATACTTATGATAAATAGGCCCTTTCGGCCTCCTTTTGTATTCATCTTGACATGGATGAGCATAGCAACCACATCTCATCCCAGAGATGGCCACTACCATTCTTATCGTTTCTTTTACAGTATGTTCTGTTTCCTCCATTTAATAGAATGTGTTTATTGTATCATTGTGTTCTTTTCAATATATATGTGTTTATTGTTTTATTGTGTTATTTGCAATATATATGTGTTTATGGTTCTATATTTGTTTTTTCATTTCGTTCTCACATAAATCCAAATCAGTGGTATCATAGTAATCTTCTCTTTGATTGTTTGTCGGTGCATGTCCTCGATAAGGTTATGGTATAATGCATAGGGTCTCAAATTAGTTTCACTTGGGGAATATCACTCTCATTGCCCCAAGCGACCTCCATGGCAGAATATAAGAGAGACAACAAAGCAGTATATTCTATTAAGTTATTGCTTGAGGAATCCCTTGCGCGACAGAGGAACGAGATGATGGGTACTTAACCCCAAATCCTTCAACAAATATCGGCAGCGGCAGATGCACCTTCAACGAGTAGTCGTTTTGGAGACAAAACTCCCTTCAAGGTATAAGTTAACTTTGATATCCATTTTTTTGAAGTCTATATCAATATTGATGCCCTGGATAAATCGTTGAATCCTATAAAAGGGTATTTCTATGTCCATAATTTTTTCAACGGTGAAAAGATTACCTTTGCGCTCCTCAAGGTTGTCCCCCATGTTACAAATTGGTCGGAAACTTATTGTGAGCAAAACTCGACTGAGTCTGGAATGTTCAATGCCAATCCCACTTAAGCCTCTTTTATAGATGTCGTTAAGGAACAAGATTACCCTGTGGGAAACTATGATGACCAGCACATAAAATGGACAATTCTGCATCAAGAGAGGGACCAAACGGTGTTTGAATACACAAACAAATTTCATACCTTGCACACAAAGATGGGTATCAAGGACTCTGATTGCCACCTGGTATTGAAATATTACAATGGCCTTCATCGGTACATATGAACACCGATGGAATTCCTGGACATCTTTTCACTTGGATCTACTTATTGGTATGTTGTCAAAATTCAGCAAAAATTTCAGCAAAAGAACAAGCGAGATTTCAGACCTACGAATTCCATCGTAGAAGCAGGGCAAGGGAAAATTTGGATTGCAGAACACGATATAAGGAAAGTACAACCAGTCCTAGACACAAGTGAAGAAATGTAATGGAAAAAAAGGACACTAGGAACTGGTGTGAGTTTCGCAAAATCCCTTGGCATAACACTGATGAATGTCACTCAAAGCAGTGATTGGTGGTCGAGATAAAAGCTTCATAACCATATCCCAATTTCGATTCTGATTGAGAACCCAATGTCATAGCTGTGGACCAGGGGAAGCGAATCATTGATGCAGAAGACAATGTCACTCTTGCTACCACCTAGATTCAACCAGAGGAAACTGAAGAGTCATAGGCAGAGGAGCACCTCTTCCACTCACAGATTTGGGTAAATGGAATCACCCTACATTTTGTTGTGGACAGCGACAACCAAAAGAACTTGATCTCGGTAGAAGTTAGCAAGATATTGGAGATATCAGCAACTCCTCACCCGCAACCATACAACATTGGCTGGCTAAGCCAAGGAACGATAACTGAGTCAGTCATTATTGGGCCATGGAATTGTCATTATTTTACATTGATTTCCCTACTTTTAATCCCTTATTATGTTCCCATGACTTTGTATTAATGCTTATTAATCCATTTTTATGCTTATGTGTGGGATATATACCTAAGGTGGTTTCCATTTTCATTTCCTTAGTATTTCATGCGAATTATGATTAAATTTTGGGAAAATAACATATTTTGCATTTATCTTTGAAACATGTATGAGTTTGATGAATTTGCGTAATGAGTTCCAAGCCAGTTGATGTTACTCCAGGACATTTTCCGCAACTTATATGGTTGAAGATCAACAAAAATGTATACTTGATATTTTTCATATGAGGAATTATTAAGTCATTACTATTGTTGTTTCTCTTGTTATGATTGGTGTTGCTACTCCATGAAGCCACCTCAAAGAAACATATTTATTAGGAGTGATGGATTTTTTTAAATCCATTATTTCTATCATTCTCATATGTCTCAAATTATGTTGTAAAATTGTTTAAGATAAAAGGGACAAGTTGGTGGTGGATGAGAGTGCATATTTGGTTTATTTACAAAGATTTGAAGACCTCCATGTAATATATGATGGACCCAACAAATTAAATGCTATTATGAGTCACTTGGGATGAGTTTTTGGCATGTTATGATGACTCACATTCCCAAATTCGAATTTGAATTCAAAGACATCCGAAATAGCAAGGAGGTTAGCAAAGGATCTGGGATTAGAATTGAGTTGATTTTGAGATCCAAATTATTAGTAATTTGGTGAGGATATTTTTTTATCTTCATGACAATATTTTGGACCTTCATTTATTATTTGTTTTGCAAAACTCATGTATAAATAAGATATTTTTCTCCATTCCAAGGGGGGACTCTTAGAGCAACAAGACCAATTTGCGATGGAATAAGAATTATATTTCTTTTAATATCTTTTGTAATTTAGACTGTAGTTCTTTAATTTCTTTCTTTTGTTAATGTAGATTGTAGTTCTTTAGTTTTTGTATTTTGTAATGAGACTAACTCGTTTATATTGCTTAACATAGAATGTATTTTACTTGGATTCATTTATTTCTGTATATATATTTTTAATTTAAATTCTTTAATCATGCAAGTGTGTCTAACTTTGTAGTTTAGTGTGGTTGCAGCGATAGCGTGATTTACTTTCTTGCAAGAGTGGGTTTGTTTCGATTTTAGCCATAGTGTGATTTACTTTCTCACAAGTGATTTATTTATTTGCAAGTGTGACTGTGCTTATTTCTACAAGTGTGTTTTATGCAAGTGTGTTCAATCAACGCGTGATGGTAAGGTGTCATAGCAGATACTTGAGTGGAGACTCCTCATGTTCTCCGTATTGTCTGTGAATATTGATTTTTATCTTTTTCTACAAGAGTAAATTAATTTATTTTGTTGCAATACATATTTGATGGCCGATGTTTGCACGGAAACTATAGCCTGCATATATTTTGCACGATAACCTAAAATAAGAAGATGATACCCTGGATTGATAATTTATGTTGTGAATTGATTTTTTTATAAGCAATTAGTTTTCCTAACAGTCATTATTGTTGCTTACCATACGGCATCAATCCATTCAAAGACGAGGTATTGTGTGATGTGGCCCCTCTTGAAATATTTGATGTTCTTTTAGAACAACCATATATGTGGAAATATCATGTTTTATATGAATCATGACCTCATAGTGTCATTGTTTCGTTAGGAGGACAACTCTATTAGATACCAAAGATAATTGCACCTACCACAGTCTCGTTGACCCCAACCAAGTAGTGCATTAAGATAATATCCCACACTGGGAATTTCTCCCTCTTCACAATCGCCTCCAAAGGAGAATATCATATCACATAAACCTCCACAACCTCTGCACAGGGTGTCTCTACTTAGCAGAAACAAGAAGAACACAAAGTCAGTGTTGCCTCATCTACCCAACTACCTAAACAGTGAAAGGACACACATTCAATGTGCTCCTTTAGAAAGAAACCATCCACACTGGTTCATATCAAGGATAACATAGAAACATCAATAAAATCCCTCTGAATATGTCAAATAAAGGCAGCCTTTTCACTTCATCAAATGTTGCACTAGGAGCTCAATTCAACACATAGTTCCACATATGATGAGGGATTTAACACAATGATTAACCATGGCTTCCTAAGGGGGGGGGGGATTGATAAATATGGATATCGGTTTCCAGACACCTATTCCACTGGCTCAAAATAATTTTCCATTTTGGCAGTTTCCTAGTCATTTTTCTACAATTTTCAGGTCCCAAATTTCTACGGTTACTTTAAGGCCCTAAATGATGTTTTTTGTTGATTTGTAGGGTCAATGGTTGCTATTGGCATGCATTTTCCCCATTCGAAATTTTAAATCTCTTATAGACCTTTCCAACAGGTTATCAAGCGCCCCAAACGGAGATCGTATGCAAAAGTTATGACCCCAGGAAGTTGATTGTTCAACTAACCACCTTGGGGCCGCAAATTTTATGAAGGTTCATATTCTAGGGTTATGTTTTGGATGTTTAGGGTAATTTCTCTCATAATTATGATAAATACACCCTTTTATCCTCCTTCCTTCATCTTGGCACAGATGAACATAGAAGCCATATCTCTTCTTAGAGATAGCCACCACCATTCTAGCTATTTTATTTTATAGTCTATTCTATTTCTGCCATTTCATAGAATGTGTTTATCGTATCACTGTGTTATTAGCGATATATCTATTTTTATGGTTCTATATATGTTCTTTCATTTCGTTTTCACATAAATCCATACCAGTAGTCATAACTGCGAAAACAATATCAAATTCAATAAAAAATGCATTAGGTTCTTTCGTAATCATACTATGAAAATTTAGCAAGGAAAAAGGTGGGATAATTTTTCATTCTAACCACTACACCGTGTATATCCACAATGGGAAATCCAAAATTGACTTCTCTCTCCCCTGCATTTGACCATGCATCATCATTGTTTGCCATTTTGTTTTCCCAAAAAACACAAAATTACTTTGTCCAATCCTCAGACCTTTTAGAACCTAGGATATTTGCTTCATCCAGATTAACAATAGAATTGTTTCCCTCAACAAATTTTGATTTGATTCCCTCCAATTTCTCTGAGTTAGGAGAACTACATGCCAAAAAGTTAGTAGAAAGCGGGGGGGTTGAACAACATGACCTTTAATAATTTTGTTGATGTATTTGTAACTTCAGAATGTATTCACTTGTTGTATTTCATTATACCCCGACAGAGATGTTTGCTCCTCCTATTGAGAGAGTCATTAATGTAATTAAGTCATGTAAAGTCATTGAAGTTAACCCTCCATTGTATGTCGAGGCATTAGACCCCTCAGTTGAGTTATATTAGGGTTATTAGACTCTCCTAAAGAATTCGGCCCTGTAGGAAAAATGTCAAGTGGAAATTAGGTATAAATAGAGAGTGAGACTCTTTATTTGACACACACACTCACTCATCTATAGTCCATGAGAGAGAGAGGACTAGCTCGCACAAGTGAGAGAGAGAACAATTGTCGAAGATCATCTTTATTCTTTTGGGTTTTACTTTTGATATCGGTGCTCATTCTATCTCTGAGGATTTTACGGGGTTTTCTCCTTTATGGTTTCCCAAGGAAAATTATGTGTGTCTCTTGTCTCTTGTGATTATTGATGTGTGTGTTATTCTCTCAGATAAGATCCTAGATCATATTGATTAAACGATAAAAATCTAACATGGTATCAGAGCTCACCTAAGAAGAAGACACTATGCAGCTATGGAGGCTAGGGCTTCTTAATTTTTGGGTTTCTCTCCACAGATCATCAGCAAAAGGAGGCTATGATAACTCTCCTTTGAAGGCTGCATCTTCATGTCGAAGCAGAATCTGATTCCAGGCATTTTTCAGTTTTTGGCATGTCACTATTGCGGGAAATTAGGGATTTTCATAGAAGTGGAATTTTTTAGTGAGCCCAGCATAAGATTGTTCTCCTTAAAATCGAAGTTTAGAGACCAAGATCGAAATTTTTGGTTGCGTAAAACTCCAGAAAAGTCAAACCCTAATTTGACCCTGGACCAGAAAACCAGCACTGCAAAAGATCATCTCCAAATCCAATTCGGGCATCTCAAATTGGTAAGATCTAAATATTTTGTATTTCCATTTGAGGTTCTCATTAAAGATGTCTCATCACACCAAGCTTGATGAATAGCTTGAAGGAGCTAATAACTTATGAGCATGGAAGTATAGGATTTCACTTATTCTTGAAGAAAATGAATTGGACACCTACATAAGTGGAGAGGTTCCAGTTCCAGAGGTAGATGAGGCCAAAGCCTTGCAAAAGAAGAACTCGGTCAAGGCCAATAGGATTATTGTTGATTCTATCAAGAATCACATTATACCACATGTGTCTTCCTTAAAGACACCTAAAGAGATGTTTGATTCCTTGACAAAGCTATTTGAAGGGAAGAATATAAATCGGAAGATGGCTTTGTGAAATCAGTTGAAGAATGTAAAGATCCAGAATGCAGAGACCATACAGTCAAACTTTACAAGGGTCTCTCAAATCAAAGAACAAATTGAAGCTGTGGAAGAAGAAGTAGAGATTGGAGAAATTGTGATGACCACCTTGAATTGTCTCCCCAGGTCATGGGACTCCTTTATTTAAGGAATTTGTGCTAGAAGAAAGTTAATCACCTTCAATAGGCTGTGGGAGGAATTCTCACAAGAAGAAGCTCGAATCGTAGCTCAAGAAGAAAATATAGGAAATGAAGATCAAGCTCTCACAGCACACACCAAGAATCACAAAAGGGAGAACTATCATCACAAGAAAGAAAAACATCATCACCAGAATCAGAAATATAACCCTAGAAGATCTAGTAGAGATCTATCTAATGTCAGATGCTATACATGTGATGATAAGTGACACTTCTCCAGATATTGTCCTAGAAATAAAGGTGGTTCTCACAAGAAGAAGAACAACAAAAGAAGACATCATGCTCACACTGCAGAGGATGATGAACCTCCCAGGAAGAGAGCCAAAGAAGAAAGTGAAGATTCTTCAAGCAATGAAGAGTATGTTTTGATTTCTTCCCTCACATGAATTGTTACACATGGAAGCAATGATTGGCTCATAGATAGTGGGGCTTCCAAGCATATGACATGATTTAAAGAATCCTTTGTGAATCTATCTGAACATGAGTCACCCCACAAAGTGAAACTTGGATATGACTACCAGTATCCTATAAAAGAAAGTGGTAAGGCTTCCTACAAGCTAGACTCTGGAAAGTTTATGAAGATAAAAGATGTCTAGTTTGTACCAGGTGTTTGTATTAGGTTTTTCTAGCCTTTTTCTATAGTTGATTGTTTACCTTAGACTCTCTCTTGTTCTTGATTTTTAAAACTTTCTTTAAAACTTTGGGATAGTATTCCTTTTATTTCATGCATTACATATATATTAAGTTTCTTTAGCCAAGCTCCAATAGATGATTAAGTCTCCATTTAAAAACATTATATATGGTTATTACTATGAGCTGGCAGCACATGACAAAGACTCAAGATGTAGGTATGCTACCAACTTGCCAAGGAGATAAAGGTTTGTAGGTACGTTGTCAAGGTGTTAACGTTTTGTAGACACTATCATTATCCTAGCAGCCTTCGAGCTCTGTGCTCATGAACATAAGTTGACATCTACTGTTGAACAGTACTCAGTTAAAACACCTCTATAGAACCATTTTTCTTCATTATTTTTCACCCTATAGCCTTTACTTTGTCTGCTCGGGATTATATGGTGTTTGATCTGCAAGAAAGTTGTTCAAGCAAATGTTTATACTAGGTTATAATGCAACACCAACTCGAGTTAATCTTCTAGCTATGGAGCACGCATTTTGGAATATAGAATTTACTCCAGCTCACCAAGATGCAATGGATGAGTTTTCTAAAGATTTGAAAGTAGAGTCTGCAGGGAAGCCAACACAGATATTGGCTTATTATTCACTTGCACGAAGAAGAACAGACCATCCAGATTCAGAAGGTGTTTGAATCTTCAATCAATGACATCACAGATCGTAGTGATTTTAAGGCAAATCCAGATTATAATGGAGTTTGTCATATTTCTCTTGCCCAATAAGGTCATTGCAGACCAGGTGAGGTTCTATTTGGTACATACTCCCATACATCCAATGTTGGAGCATTTGGACAGTTTGCAAGTGGAATAGGAAACACTGATGCAGGATTTATAATGGGCATTGGAAAACTGTTAGTGAAGATGCCAGCAACATTGAGATTTGTAATGGATGGGGAAATGCCGCATTTCCTACTTGCAAAGGATCTTATTTTGCAGATTATTGGTAAAATATCTGTTTCTGGTAGAACGTACCGAGCCATGGAATTTGCAGGATCTACTATTAAAATCTTGACGATAGAAGATAGAATGACATTGTGTAACATGGTTGTTGAAGTGGGAGCAAACAATGGTGTTGTCGCTGCAGATCAGATAACATTTAATTATCTTGAGGGGAAGACCTCATCTAGTTTTGAAGCACTTTACAATGATGAAGCAGCTAGATATCTCCAGGAATACAGATTTGATGTTTCTAAACTAGAACCTTTGGTTGCAAATCCCCACTCGCATGACAATCGTGCTTTAGAAAGGGAATGTAGGCACATTAAGATATCATTCTTTCATTAATGGCCTCTCCTGCAACGGCACCTTCAACCTACCACCTCTAAAAATTCAAGAGTGGAATCCATTACACCTTGGTTACTGGTATGACCCCCTTAAATTCTAAGGTCGCGGTAGCATTGAAGAACAAGAAGAGGATCAAATTCAGAATAGATCTTTTAATGAATAAATTTGATTGGGACCATCCTGCTCATCTGCAGCTCATGAGTCCTTCTGCGATCAAGCAAGTGAGCACTGTGTGGCATGCTTACAAGGCAACCAAGGATGCTCATGGGATTTGTGTTGTTCAAGACTGGGATGAATTCAAGGTTTTGGAAAATCTATGGCAATATGCAGAAGCCGGCTTTCATTTGTGATGGTCGCAACATTGTCAATGTGGAACAGCTTGGGAAGATTGGTTTCATTGTTTATTCAATTGGTAAGCCTCTAGACCGTTGGGCCAGGGATCTGCCTACAACATAGGTCGACTCTTTGCATGCAGATGGAGGAGTAGATAAATGGTTTTATGAGTAATATTTGATAAATATGCGTTGTTGTTTACAACTGATAGCAATAAAACAACATTCCAGCTAAACCCTAATTCTGTCTACCAAATGGTGCCTAAGGTTTCGATTGAGGTTCAGTTCCATCAACTTATATAAAACAGAAATTCTTTCTGTGAAGATAGAACCCAATGCAGCGTTTTTTTTGGCAAGGGAATCTCTCCCACGGTTTCTACAACTTCTATGTTATCTTCAATTCATGCAAAGAAAAGGCCATCTTGTGAATATGAATGTATGAATTTGAAGTGGAGGTTGTCAAAACACTCCATTCTCTCAAGTGAAAATATTTATGAAGAAAAGTTGAAGATCGATCTCATGGCACCTCCAGGGAAGTCATTTGTTGATACAGAGGATGATAGTGGACCTAATATTGTTAGCATTGTTTCTTCTGAAGCATTAAAGAAAGGAACTGTAGAAATTACCAACATCTCAGAAGCAGAACAAAATATCAAAGAATGAATCAAGAGTAGAGAGAAGCATCAAATAAAGATCCTTCTATAAGTAGTAGTCAACACAAGAATTCTAGTCTGGATTGGATAGGATTGTTGTGCTGATAGAAGATGCTGAGATACTTTAATTTGATTTTCAAACTCTAAATGAATAAGACACATGTCATAGTTAGCTGATACTCTTTCTATTTTTAGTAGATTTAGATCCAAAGAAAGTGGATCTAGAAACAGTTCATCTAGAAACCATTTTTTTCTATATATTGTAAGATTTTGATGAACAAAAGGAGACACAGATGGGAGTCGAGAGACTAGAACTTATGCAAACCTGCAATACTTTATGCGTAAGATATTTTTGTTTTATGAATGATTAATGTCTATCTGGAGCTAGGCTTTGGACTTATATTATGTTTATGTTCATTGGTCCTGTTTGAACCCTGGTTTATATTGCAGTTATGTAGATGTCTTCTATATAAATGCTATATTTACTTGTGAATGTTTATGTTTGCATGAGATTTGGGATTTTATTTCAAATGTCTGTACTTTTATATATGTTACAATAATAAACTATCTGTTTTTTACTTGTTTATATATATTCATAAAACCTTGTTTCAATTGCTTAAAACTGTGTCGTCATTCGCACTACAAATTTTCTTCCTTATACATATTTGTACCTAATGTTATTAGATCATTGTATCTCTGTGTATGGTTCTTACTATATCTGATTCTTAAATTGTTAATCCAAAAACCCAAAAAGTTATCTTTGTATGTTGAGGTGCCTAAACACTGCTGACCCCATAGTCTAGGTAGCAGAATTTAAGGAAAACATCTTTTGGCGACCATACTAGGGAAGAAGCACAAGCTCTTCCTTGGTTTGACAACGATTAGATCAAGTATTTGATGGCGAACAAGGGTTGGTCACACACTTTAGACTACAATTCTTTCACTGGGCATCTCCATGATTAGAAGGCTCCATTAGAGGAAGGGACCCATTGATAAAAAAGAGATGAAGAGGCTAAATGGAAATACCAGGTACCAGCTTAGTTGTTTCCTCTATGAACTCTTGCTTTTCTTCGTCAGCTCATTTCTGCTTTTCCCTTCACACATTAAGAGGATCATCTTTTGTTTTGTTTATTCGGGTGATCATCAACCTACTTTTGTACATCCATATTTAAAAGAAGAAAATTCGCAGCCTTCTTATGTTATTGATGTTGATCCTATATCTTCACCCCAACCTGCTCATAAGGATGAGCTTTGTATTCAAATCCTTTCCGAGTTTAATCAGCCATGTAACCTCAAGAAGACTAAAACTGATTCGAAGCCTTCTCAGATCTCAGCACCTTATGCCATTAAAAATAAACCTTGCCATCAGCCTGTTAATTCTCATGTTCAGACTACTACTTTTCAAGCTCAAATCAGAAATAAGTTGTTTAAACCTTTGAGGCTGCCATATCACCTTAATCCTTATCCTCTTTATTTTTGTGAATATCTTCCCCAGTTTTCTACAGAAGATCATGTTTCAGCTGAAAAACACTTGGAAGCTTTTCACAATTTCATTGATAATTTTGAAATGGTACATGAGGATGTTGTTTTGAGGATGTTCTCCAAATCTTTGGTGGGAGATGTTTCTTTGTGGTTTAACAATCTAGAAGTTGGTTCTATTGGTTCATGGTCCGATTTATATAATACTTTTTCAAAATGTTGGGGTGAGAACAAGTCCCTTGATCAGTACCTCACTAATTTTCATACTTTGAGGAGAGGAAGAAGCTTTGGTTGTCTTCAACATAAGGTTTTACAGTGTTTATCATAGTATTCCCTTGGAAAAAAGGCCCACCGAGATTGCTGCCATGGTATATTATGTTATGGCTCAGCATTCAGGTGTTGTTATTTTCCTCTTAGAAAGGAAATCGTCATCTTTAAGACAGTTGTTTGAAAATGCAAAAGGAGTGGAGGAGAAGATCCGTGCTTCCAGAAGGGTGTAAGATCCAGTTTACTTTGAAGATCTGCATGGGAAAGAGTAGGAATACAGTGAGTATGGATCAGATCCAGAACAACAGCAGGGATGTAAATATATTTCAGAGTTGGATCAGAGTTCTTCAGCATTGACAGATGATTCTATGGACAAGTATGCATATCAAGTTTATGATCAGTATTTAAACCATGTTGAGTATACAATAACCAATGATGGCTTAGACAATTACATATTCTTGGTTGATCATAATCAATGTGTTTCAAACATTGCTTCACCATTATCTTATGAGCATATTTATGAAAAAGGAGTTGCTGCTCCTCACCATCTTAATGGTGATATAGGAATTCATACCCCATTTTTTACTTATGATGAGTTCAAGGAACATAAAAAAAGATATTATTTACAAGAAGAGAATGAAGTTGAAGATATCTATACCAATCATATGCATAAAGAAACATTTCAGCAAAACTCAGATCTCATTGTTCAAGAATTTGAGGTTGTCTTTGATCATAATAAAACAAGTAATGTCCATGGGTTGTTTCAAAAGGATTATGGGACTATGAATGAAACAGAAATTGTAGATCAGTCGTATGGTCTTCTATATCAATTAAAACTCTGTCATGTTTTTTAGGACCCAGTAGCCATCTACATGGACTCAGAGGTTTCAAAAGGTTTCAGCCTTCTAGTATTTGAAATCAAAGTAGAATATGCTTTGCAAATTAATTTTCTGATTCGAATGATAAATTCTTCTTTGATTTTTATCTACCTGTAAGAAGTTGTTACAGTGGGATGGATGATTCTACTGGTAAAAGTAGGAGTAGGCAGAGGAATAAGCTCGCCATACGAGCATGTAGATTATTTTCAGTGTGTTGGCTTGCAGCTATATTTTGTCATTTCAGAGGTGTGTGCTCAAAGTTTGAGAAAGTTTTAGAGTTTTGGTATAAGACTCCATAGCCCAATGGATCACTTTTGTTGAAAAAAAATAAGGCACGTGGTCTTCAATTCTTGGCAAATCACAGGGAAATGGCATCCCCCAGTTGGAGCCAGTGTTTGTCTTAGGTTTTTCTAGCCTTTTTCTATAGTCGATTGTTTACCTTAGACTCTCTCTTGTTCTTGATTTTTAAAACTTTCTTTAAAACTTTGTGATAGTTTTCCTTTTATTTCATGCATTACATACACATTAAGTTTCTTTATCCAAGCTCCAATAGATGATTAAGTCTTCATTTAAAAACATTATATATGGTTATTAATATGAGCTGCCAACACATGACAAAGACTCAAGATGTAGGTATGCTACCAGCTTGCCAAGGAGATAAAGGTTTGCATGTACGTTGTCAAGGTGTTAAAGTTTTGCAGACACTATCATTATGCTAGCAGCCTTCGAGCTCTATGCTCATGAACATAAGTTGACATCTGTGTTGAACAGTACTCGGTTAAAACACCTTTATAGAACCATTTTTCTTCATTATTTTTCACCCTATAGCCTTTACTCTGTCTGCTCGGGATTATATGGTGTTATATCTGCAAGAAAGTGGTTCAAGCAAATGTTTATACTGGGTTATAATGCAACACCAACTGGAGTTAATCTTCTAGCTATGCAGCACCCATTTTGGAATATAGAATTTACTCTAGCTCGCCAAGATGCAATGGATGAGTTTTCTGAAGATTCGGAAGCAAAGGCTGCAGGGAATCTAGCACAGATATTGGCTTATTATTCACTTGCAGGAAGAAGAACAAACCATCCAGATTCAGAAGGGGTTTGAATCTTCAATCAACAACATCACATATCGCAGTGATTTCAGGGCAAATCCATATTATAATGGAGTTTGTCAAATTCCTCTTTCCCAAGAAGGTCATTGCAGACTAGGTGAGGTTCTATTTGGTATAGACTCCCATACATGCAATGCTGGAGCATTTGGACAGTTTGCAAGTGGAATAGGAAACACTGATGCAAGATTTATAATGGGCATTGGAAAACTGTTAGTGAAAGTGCTAGCAATACTAAGATTTGTAATGGATGGGGAAATGCCGCATTTCCTACTTGCAATTGATCTTATTCTGTAGATTATTGGTGAAATAGATATTTCTGGTAGAATGTACCGAGCCATGGAATTTGCACGATCTACTATTAAAAGCTTGACCATATAATATAGAATGACATTGTGTAAAATTATTGTTGAAGCGGGAGCAAAGAATGGTGTTGTCGCTGCAGATCGGATAACATTTAATTATCTTGAGGGGAAGACCTCATCTAGTTTTGAAGCACTTTACAGTGATGAAGCAGCCAGATATATCCAGGAATACATATTTGATGTTTCTAAACTAGAACCTTTGGTTGCAAAGCCCCACTCACATGGCAATCATGCTTTAGCAAGGGAATGCAGGCACATTAAGATATCATTATTTCATCAATGGCCTCTCCTGCGACAACACCTTTAACCTCCCACCTCCTAAAATACAAGAGTGGAATCCATTACACCTCAGTTACTGGTATGACCCCCTTAAACTCCAAGGTCACAGCAGCATTGAAGAATAAGAAAAGGATCAAATTCAAAATAGATCTTTCAATGAATAAATTTGATTGGGACCATCCTACTCATCTGTAGCTCATGAGTCCTTCTGCGATCAAGCAACTGAGTGTTGTGTGGGATGCTTACGAGGCAACCAAGGATGCTCATGGGATTTGTGTTGTTCAAGAGTGGAATGAATTCAAGGTTTTTGAAAATCTATGACAATATGCATACGCCCGCTTTCATTTTTGATGGTCGCATCATTGTCAATATGGAACAGCTTGGGAAGATTGGTTTGATTGTTTATTCAATTGGTAAGCCTCTAGACCATTGGGCCAGGGATTTACCTACATCATAGGTCGGCTCTTTGCATGCAGATGGAGAAGCAAATGAACAGTTTTATGAGTAATCTTTGATAAATATGTTTTGATGTTTACAACTGATAGCAATAAAACAACATTCCAGCTAAACCCTAATTCTGTCTACCAAACGGTGCCTAAGGTTTCGATTGAGGTTCAGTTCCATCAACTTATATAAAACAAAAAAAAATTCTGTGAAGATAGAACCCAATGCAACATTTTTTTTGGCAAGGGAATCTCTCCCATGGTTTCTACAACTTCTGTGCTATCTTCAATTCGTGCAGAGAAATGGCCATCTTGTGAATATGAATGTATGAATTTTAAGTGGAGGTTGTCAAAACACTCCATTCTCTCAAGTGAAAATATTTATGAAGAAAAGTTCAGGATCGATCTCATGGCACATCCAGGGAAGTCATTTGTTGATACAGAGGATGATAGTGGACCTGATATTGTTAGCACTGTTTCTTCTAAAGCATTAAAGAAAGGAACTGTAGAAATTACCAACATCTCATAAGCAGAGAAAAATATCAAAGAATGAATCAAGAGTAGAGGGAAGCATTAAATAAAGATCCTTCTATAAGTAGTAGTCAACACAAGAATTCTAGTCTGGATTGGATAGGATTGTTGCACTGATAGAAGATGTTGAGATACTTTAATTTGATTTTCAAACTCTAAATGAATAAGACACATGTCATAGTTAGTTGATACTCTTTCTATTTTTAGTTGATTTAGATCCAAAGAAAGTGGATCTAGAAACAGTACATCTAGAAACCATTTTTTCTATATATTGTAAGATTTTGATGAACAAAAGGAGACACAGATGGGAGTCGAGAGACTAGAACTTTTGCAGACCTACAATACTTTATGTGTAAGATCTTTTTGTTTTATGAATGATTAATGTCTATCTGGAGCTAGGTTTTGGACTTATATTATGTTTATGTTCATTGGTTCTATTTGAACCCTGGTTTATATTGCAGTTATGTAGATGTCTTCTATATAGATGCTATATTTACTTGTGAATGTTTATGTTTGCATGAGATTTGGGATGTTATTTCAAATGTTTGTACTTTTTATATATGTTACAATAATAAACTGTTTGTTTATTACTTGTTTATATATATTCATAAAACCTCGTTTCGATTGCTTAAAACTGTGCCATCATTCGTACTACAAATTTGCTTCCTTATACATATTTGTACCTGATGTTATCAGATCATTGTATCTCTATGTATGGTTCTTACTATATTTGATTCTTATATTGTTAATCCAAAAACCCAAAAAGTTATCTTTGTATGTTGAGGTGCCTAAACACTTCTGACCTCTTAGTCTAGGTAGCAAACTTTAGGGAAAACATCTTTTGGCTACCATAATGGGGAAGAAGCACAAGCTCTTCCTTGGTTTGACAACGATTAGATCCAGTCTTTAATGGTGAACAAGGGGTGGTCACACACTTTAGACTACAATTCTTTCTCCAGGCAAATCCATGATTAGAAGGCTCCACTGGAGGAAGGGACCCATTGATAAAAAAGAGATGAAGAGGCTAAATGGAAATACCAGGTACTAGCTTGTTTGTTTCCTCTACAAACTCTTGCTTTTCTTCATTATCTCATTTCTGTTTTTCCCTTCACACATTAAGAGAATCATCTTTTGTTTTGTTTATTCAAATGATCATCAACCTACTTTTGTACATCCATCTTTAAAAGAAGAAAATTCACAGTCTTCTTATGTTATTGATGTTGATCCTATATCTTCACCCCATCCTGCTCATAAGGATGAGCTTTGTATTCAAATCCTTTTCGAGTTTAAACAGCCATGTATCCTCAAGGAGACTAGAATTGATTCAAAGCCTTCTCAGATATGAGCACCTTATGCCATTAAACATAAACCTTGCCATCAGCCTATTAATTCTCATGTTCAGACTACTACTTTTGAAGCTCAAATCAGAAATAAGTTGTTTAAACCTTTGAGCCTGCCATATCACCTTAATCCTTATCTTCTTGATTTATGTGAATATCTTCCCCGGTTTTCTAGAGAAGATCATGTTTCAGCTGAAAAGCACTTGGATGCTTTTCACAATTTCATTGATAATTTTGAAATGGTACATGAGGATGTTCTACAAATATTTGATGGGAGATGTTTCTTTTTGGTTTAACAATCTAGAAGTTGGTTCTATTGGTTCATGGGCTGATTTATATAATACTTTTTCAACATATTGGGGTGAGAACAAGTCCCTTGATCAGAACCTCGCTGATTTTCATACTCTAAGGAGAGCGGAGGAAGAAGCTTTGGTTGTCTTCAACAGAAGGTTTTACAGTGTTTATCATAGTATGCCCTTGGAGATCAGGCCCACTGAGATTGCTGCCATGGTATATTATGTTATGGCTCAGCGTTCAAATCTTGTTCTTTTCCTTTTAGAAAGTAAATCATCATCTTTAAGACAGTTGTTTGAAGATGCAAAATGAGTGGAGGAGAACATCCATGATTCTAGAAGGGTGCAAGATCCAGTTTACTTTGAAGATCTGCATGGGAAAGAGCAGGAAGACGGTAACTATGGAACATATCTAGAACAACAGCAGGGATGTAAATATATTTCAGAGTTGGATCAGAGTTCTTCATCATTGACAGATGATTCTATGCACAAGTATGCATATCAAGTTTATGATCAGTATTCAAACCATGTTGAGTATACAATAACCAATGATGGCTTAGACAATTACATATTCTTGGTTGATCATAATCAATGTGTTTCAAACTTTGCTTCACCATTATCTTATGATCATATTTATGAAAAAGGAGTTGCTGCTCCTTGGCATGTTGATGGTGATATAGGAATTCAGTCCCCATTTTTTACTTATGATGAGTTCAAGGAACATAAAAAAAGATATTATTTACAAGAAGAGAATGAAGTTGAAGATATCTATACCAATCATATGCATAAAGAAACTTTTCAGCAAAACTCAAATCTCATTGTTCAATAATTTGAGGTTTATTAAATTGAGCACATAGATATGTGGACAAACACACAACTCACAAGATAGATCGCACAATTTACTCAGTTATTGAAGAATGAAACATTGCAAAAATGACTTGCAGCTGTGAATGCTTTTCATTAATCAAAGAGTAATTAGATAATAATTACAATGAAGTACAATGGCTTAAATAGCCACATGCAATTCGAATCCACATGAGTAAATTCGAATTGATTAGACTCTACTTGACTTTATGTAACTAAGACCTTGTCTAAATCACTATCGGAGGACTCAATAGTTAACTGACCTTGTCTAAACCATTACTAGAGTTCAACGGAGTTCTAAAACACAACTCAAGTGTCTACTTCAGTGTTGAATGAGGCTAACTAACTGTGCTAGGTGAGAAATGTGCCTCTCCTACATGCAACCATGCAAACCTAGCGCTAATTGAATTTAGAGGACTAGAACTGAATGTAACTGACTCCTAACTGAGCTTGACTAGTCACCAACTCAACTCTCCTGACCTTGGTTGGTATCGGCACTCCCATTGGCTCCTAAATTTTAGTGATAGGTCTAGGAGGCTTCTAAATTGATGCATGCAGGTGCAATCAGTGGCATTAGGCCTTAATTAGTGTTCCCCACACTTTAGTAACTGAAACATGTGCCCCAATTAGGTCAAGTGGACCCAATGGTGCTGGTGACTAAAAATAGACTAGATGGACTCCCGATTTTAACATGACTCCTGATTTAGACATATGACCAAATTGGACAAGGGAGGATTAATAATCCTAACACCCCCCCTGAATGCTAACTTGGACAATCTGTGGGCCCTGGTAACTAAGACCATAGGTCACCCATTACATCAAGTAAAGTAAAGTAACTTCTCAAAAACAAGGTGCTGGGGAAAAAACCACATGCGAAAAAATCCTCCCCTCTAATTAAGCAGGTAGAATCAGGATCAACCTGGTTATTTTGTGCACAGGTATCCTGGGGCCTGGCACGTGAACCTCTCCATCATTATGTCTGGAGGAATATTCCTCTTTGGAAGAAGGATGATATGCTCAACTAAATCAGAAATATAGACGGCTATCAGATGAAGACTGGACCCATGTAGAGCAACTGAAGTCAACTGATAAGTGAGAAAAGGTTCTTGAGGATTCAAAAAATGTGAGGAAAACTCAAGAAACTGATATGTTGCAGCCATGAACAACAAAACATTAGTGGTAAGAACAGCCCCAAGTGTTAGGAGCAAGTGTCCAGGTGGATGCAGAAAATCTTCCTCTTTACCAGTTTTGTGAGGAGATGAGCATGTGATCAATGGTAGAGAAGCATTGGGACTGTTGAGAGTGAATGCTTAAGCTCCATAGTCTGATATAGATTCTGAAATAGCTAACAAATCACATAATAAAATATCAGCAACCTCATAAGAGGAAACTAACACCAAATCCCCAGCAACAATTTTGAGGAAGAATTGCGGTACTTGATTTTTCACACCGGAATTGGTGAGAGAAGCTACAAGCATGACTGAAAGCTCTTGGATTTTAAAATCTGGACCAAATAATATCATATCATAAATTAAATCAGATCTAAATATGTTCACAACAAATCCAAAATTGTGAAATGAAATCAAATCCCCAACAGTAGTTTTGTAGGAGACTTACGGTACTTGTTTCTTCACACCGTTGATGAGAACAGATACAAGCAGTATTGAAAGATTATGAATTTGAAATATTAAACCAAGCAATATTAGATCAGATATAAATAAGATCATATCAGATCCAATAAGGTTAATATCAGATTCAAAGAATTGGTCAACCGAGACGATGGATGCACAACTTTCTTCTTCTTCAAAATTATGAATTTTGGTGCATGCAATCCTGCAGGAATTTGCTGGAAGATCATAATTGAGGAGCTTACAATGAGTTTTGACGAGGAAAGTGTATTTAAAAGCATTCCTAGCATGGTGGAGATCAAGGGGAGTGAATGGATCACTCTAGTAATCTGATATTTCTTCCAAAATATCCAAGGTATTACATGTTTGCACACTAGCAGCAACTTTAGAGGGAGAAAAATCAAATTTCTCTTCACTTTTGGAAGCAATTACTGGCAAATTTTGCACAGAATTCAAAGGAAAATCTCTTGTGAATGTTTGCATGGAAGTGTAGCAGTATTTTTCTTCAATATTAGAGATTCGAATGTCTTCTTCTGTTTCAGCCATATGAGGAGATGAGATATCAGATATCCCATAAACTTTTGAAGCATCAGGAGAAGGAGTCACTGTAAGGAGACTGTCTTCAATTCGAATTGACTGTGGAGAAGCTTCTGCTTCTTCTTCATCTTGAACAAATTCAGCAGAGAGAGTGGAGGCCGATATTTTTGGATCGAGGATGCTTATGGTGATGGATGTGTTCTCCAAAGTGCTATTATGATCCTCATCAATCATTTGAAAGGTTCTGTCCAATATTTTCCAGAGATCCTTTGGGTTTCAAACAGATCTTTTGAGGTAGAGCATGCTAGGAGAAATGGCCATATACATTGTTCCATAAGCTGCATCACATTCATTTAGCCAGTCATCCTTTCTCTCAAAGGACTCTTCAGCATGTCCAATAGACACCTCGTAGAGATCTTGTCTCTTTAGATATGCAATCATCTTCATCTTCCATTCTGAATAGTTTGTGAATAGGGTGAGAAGAGGAACTGATGAATCCAGAATTGTTGAAGCCATTCCAAGTTGTACCTGAAAAAAACAAAAAAGGGGCACCGTAAGGTTGACAGCCTGCACATTTTAGGTTTCCATCACACTCAACATAGTTGATCAAGCAAGCTTGATCAACAATTCCTTAACTTGGGGTATTAAGTGGTAAACCTTCTGCTTCTGGTGCAGAGCTCGAAGGAGCAATTTTGCTCAAAAAAGATCCAATAGGAGATTTGAGGAGGAGAAGTACCTTGTCTACCAAGGCTCAGATACCATATTAAATTGAGCACATAGATCTATGGAAAAACACACAACTCACAAAATAGATCACACAATTTACTCAGTCATTGAAGAATGAAACAATGCAAAAATGGCTTGCAGATGTGAATGCTTTTCATTAATCAAAGAGTAATTAGATAATAATTACAATGAAGTACAATGGCTTAAATAGCCACATGTAATTCGAATCCACATGAGGAAATTTGAATTGATTAGACTCTACTTGACTGTAGGTAACTAAGACCTTGTCTAAATCACTGTTGGAGGACTCAATAGTTAACTAACCTTTTCTAAACCATTACCAGAGTTCAACGGAGTTCTAAAATGCAACTCAAGTGTCTACTTCAGTGTTGACTGAGGCTAATTGACTGTGGTAGGTGAGAAATGTGCATCTCTTGCATGCAGCCATGCAAACCTAGCGCTACCTGAATGTAGAGCACTAGAACTGAATGTAACTGACTCCTAACTGAGCTTGACTAATCACCAACTCAACTAAACTGACCTTGGTTGGTATCGGCATTCCCAGTGGCTCCTAAATTGTAGGGATTGATCTAGGAGGCTCCTAAACTGATGCATGCAGGTGCAATCAGTGGCAGTAGGCCTCAATTAGTGTTCCTCACACTTTAGTAACTGAAGCATGTGCCCCAATTAGGCCAAGTGGTCCCAATGGTGATAGTGATTAAAAATAGACTAGATGGACTCCCGATTTAGACATGAATCATGATTGATACATATGAACAAATTGCACAGGGGAGGATTAATAATCCTAACAAGGTTGTCTTTGATCGTAATAAAACAAGTAATGTCCATGGGTTGTTTCAAAAGGATTATGGGACTATGAATGAAACATAAATTGTAGATCAGCCGTATGGTCTTCTATATCAATTAAAACTGCATCATGTTTTCCAGGACCCAGTAGCCATCTACATGGACTCAGAGGTTTCAAAACGTTTCACCCTTCTAGTATTTGAAGTCAAAGTAGAATATGATTTGCAGATTAATTTTCTGCTTCGAATGATAAATTCTTCTTTGATTTTTATCTACCTCCAAGAAGTTGTTATAGTGAGATGGATGATATTGTGGCTTCACTGAAAGTATGATTACACTTGATTGGCATGTTTCTACTGGTAAAAGTAGGAGTAGGCAGAGGAATAAGCTCGCCATACGAGCATGTAAATTATTTTCAGTGTGTTGGCTTGCAGTTGTATTTTGTCATTTCACAGGTGTGTGCTCAAAGTTTGAAATTTTTTTAGAGTTTTGGTATAAGACTCCACAGCCCAATGGATCGGTTTTGTTGACAGAAAAAAAGGCACTTGGTCTTAAGTTCTTGGCAAATCACTGGAAATGCCATCCCCCAGTTGGAGCCAATGTTTGTCTTAGGTTTTTCAAGCCTTTTTCTATAGTTGATTGTTTACCTTAGACTCTCTCTTGTTCCTGATTTTTAAAACTTTGGGTTAGTTTTCCTTTTATTTCATGCATAGCATATATATTAAGTTTCCTTAGCCAAGCTCCAATAACTGATTAAGTCTTCATTTAAAAACATTATATATGGTTATTAATATGAGCTGCCAACACATGACAAAGACTCAAGACGTAGGTATGCTACCAGCTTGCCAAGGAGATAAAGGTTTGCAGGTACGTTGTCAAGGTGTTAAAGTTTTGCAGACACTATGATTATGCTAGCAACCTTCAAGCTTTGTGATCATGAACATAAGTTGACATCTGTTGTTGAACAGTACTCAGTTAAAACACCTGTATAGAACCATTTTTATTCACTTTTTTCACCCTACAGCCTTTACTCTGTCTGCTCGGGATTATATGGTGTTTGATATGCAAGAAAGTGGTTCAAGCAAATGTTTATACTGGGTTATAATGCAACACCAACTAGAGTTAATCTTCTAGCTATGAAGCACCCATTTTGGAATATAGAATTTACTCCAGCTCGCCAAGATGCAATGGATGAGTTTTCTGAAGATTCAGAAGCAGAGCCTGCAAGGAAGCCAGCACAGATATTGGCTTATTATTCACTTGTAGGAAGAAGAACAGACCATCTAGATTTAGAAAGGGTTTGAATCTTCAATCAACGACATCACATATTGCAGTGATTTCAGGGCAAATCCATATTATAATGGAGTTTGTCATATTTCTCTTTCCCAAGAAGGTCATTGTAGACTATGCATGCTTCTGTTTGGTACAGACTCCCATACATGCAATGCTGGAGCATTTGGACAGTTTGTAAGAGGAATAGGAAACACTGATGCAAGATTTATAATGGGCATTGGAAAACTGTTAGTGAAGGTGCCCGCAACACTGGGATTTGTAATGGATGGGGAAATGTTGCATTTCCTACTTGCAAAGGATCTTCTTCTGCAGATTATTGGTGAAATACCTGTTTCTGGTGGAACATATAGAGCCATGGAATTTGAAGGATCTACTGTTAAAAGCTTGACGATAGAAGATAGAATGACATTGTGTAACATGGTTGTTGAAGCGAGAGCAAAGAATGGTGTTGTCACTGCAGATCAGATAACATTTAATTATCTTGAGGGGAAGACCTCATCTAGTTTTGAAGCACTTTACAATAATGAAGCATCCAGATATCTCTAGAAATACAGATTTGATGTTTCTAAACTAGAATCTTTGGTTGCAAATCCCCATTCGCATGACAATCGTGCTTTAGCAAGGGAATGCAAGCACATTAATATATCATTATTTCATAAATGGCCTCTCCTGCAATAGCACCTTCAACCTCCCACCTCCTAAAATACAAGAGTGGAATCCATTACACCTTGGTTACTGGTATGACCCCCTTAAACTCCAAGGTCGCAGTAGCATTGTGTTGCACCTGCAACAATTTCCCAAAATTCAAAAAATTTTAGGACCCTCCCCTACTTTGATTTAGTTGGTTTTTTTCTTCCTGGTTTTGGTTTATGGATTTTTGGAATGTTTTACAGCTTTTCGAATAGATATCCATCGATCTGTTTTTCTCCTTCAATGCTTGAAAGAATCCCATCCTTGATCGAGCTCATCGTTGTTTTTGCATATCTTTCGAAACCTTTTTGAAACGGGAGTTAAGTATATTTGACTGTCCGCAACAGCGGGTGGTTTTCAATTCTTCATCGCGCGGATGGTTTTGATTGTCCCACCGTTGCGGGTGGGTTTTGTTTCTTTGACGTTTCGGACGGTTTTTTTATTCTCCACCGGAAGGGTTGAGTTCTCCGTTGTCCGACGTTGCGGACGGATTTTCACTCCGGGCATCCGCCGTTGCGGGCCGTGTTAGGATTTGACTTTATCTTATCTTTCGATCTGCGCTTTGATTTGTCTTCCGGCTGCGTATCAAAGCCCGTTAGCTTCGCGCTTTCTGCCGTTGCGGATGGAGTTCAGCTTGTGAACGCCCACCGTTGCGGATGGAGTTCAGCTTGTGAACGCCCACCATTGCGGAGGAGTCCCATTTCTTGGCTTTCGATGTAGGTTCCCGCCAGCGCCCGATATTTCATTAACGTGCTCTATTCGCCGTTGCGGGTGAATTGACGCTGGAAACTATCCGCCGTTGCGGAAGGCCTATGACTCTCGCCGCCCTGTTCCACTTCCATCCTGCGCCCGATCATCGTGATTCATGCGTTCTATTAGCCGTGGCGGGTGAGTTGGTGCTGGGGACTGTCCGCCGTTGCGGACGGTTTAGGGTTCTAGCCGCACGACTCAGGTTTGGTTCCATGGCCGATTTATATCTCTCGCACGTGCGGCTTTGTTTATATATGGGGGTGGGGGGGTTTTGGATTTTTTATTGTTATTTTGGGCCCGAGTTGTCATTGTCTTCTCTGCGCTGTCGACCCTGCAAACTTTGTGGAGCTCCGTGCTTGTACTCGTGTCCAGGTGTCGGTTGGAAGCTCAATCGTTGTCGCCTCACCAGTTGCGCCTTACTGCCAGGTAGGATCGTTACCGCCTTACCTAGTGCTATTCAAGGTTTTGATTGGGTGATGTGCTGGGGTTTGGGGTATTACTAGGGTTGTGGATACACTTCCTGTCCTGCCCGCATAATGAATTTTTCCCCGCGGCTAGGTGCCATAGTCATTTTCTTGTGTTTTCCGCCCGCATATTGAGATAATTTCCGGTTGGGGTAGCTATTTGTGGTTAGAAAGGGGGGTAGCCGTTTTCTTTTAATAGAGCCCGCGCTTTATTTGCTTACCTCGGCCATTTTAGTTCCGCCCTGCGCGCAGTGGAGGAAGGCGAGGTGCAGGCGGCCGTTATGCCGCCTGCACCTGTACTAAGGAGGTCCAGGAAGTAGTTCCGATGGAGGTTTTGCTGAGGGTTTGTTAATTTTCCTCTGTTGATCGGTTTCCCTATTTTGTTCCCCCGTTTTCGAGCCCTAACCTTTGCCCGCTATTAGCACTCAGAATTGTACCCAGGTTGTAGGGGCCACACTCCGAGGTAACAGCAAAACCACTTTAGGAAGATATTGATATTTCTCTCCCAGAGAGGGATCTCTCAACACAAATCTTACAAAATCAAATGATAAACAATATTTAAGCATTCATTCATTTGGCTGAAACCAATCACATATCCATTGGGCATGGAGTCATATACAGGTAAAAGATCATAAAGATACATACACGAGAACTATCAAAGGCAAGATAATCACATCATTACAGTCGTTAAGTTTGATCTGGGTGAAAAGGAAGAGATGAGAAAACAGTCCATCAATACAGAGCGTCTAAGACGAATTCCATATCAATTTTAGCAGAAAAATCGTATAATATCTGAAATAATGAATAGAGCATAAATATATGAATTCTACTCATTCAACACTGCATTCCAGATACGAAAGAAGAACAAAATGGAGTGTTACACAAAGGAAATAACAAGCACATAAAGGAAATGGCACAGACTGCAATGTCAATGACACATGAATCTCTCATAGGAAACTTCTCATGCATTCACTTTATTACTCAAAACAGATATGTCTTTCCAAACCAGCCACTCTCTTGATGGGATCCAACCCCCATCTCATCAAAAGACACCAATATATAGATTAAACAATAAGTCTGCTCCCAGCAGACC
>LPNX010336262.1:408805-464450 GCA_001517045.1 Pseudotsuga menziesii | reverse complement strand
CCATTTTGCTGCCCTTCCTGCAACTGTCTGCTGAAATCTGTCTTTTTCTGCAAGTCTGGAAGATGTGGGTTGTCCTCAACATATGCTGCTACAACATCAACACATTCGGGATCATGATTCATGTGTTCTAGCTGAAAATTAGACAGCCCCTGCAAATCTGGAAATTGTAGACTGTCCTCTTCAATCTCTGTAGATTTGAAACTGTCACTTGCTGATATAAAAATCTGCTCTTCACTTTTCAAATTTTCAATAGGAACAATCTTATCTTCATGACAACATAAGTTGGGAGATGCATTTGATGCAATAACAAAAGCATCGCTATGGCTATCATGATGTGGATAAACGATCTATTGATCATAATGAAGAGTATTTTCTACAGCAGCATAATCTTCATGAATGTCTACTTTCGAAAGATTAAACTCATGACAACACTCAAGAAAAAGAAGATCAGCTGAATAAATCTTCTCGTAATATGAATTGAAAGCCACATGAAAATCCTTCAGAGAATGAATACTAACAGTAGGAAGGGATTGACACCATTCACAAGTATTTCCTTCTAAAGAAAATTTGAACAGCTTGATCAAGACATCTTCGTGAACAAAGCCATGTTCAAGCATGCATTGATGAAAATTGAATAAGTGCTCACCGGGATGTTCATACTTACTTCCTCTGAATCTGGGAAGATAATCATGCCATTCATTTATAGTTGGCACTGGATGCGGAAAACCAGATATATCTGAAAAATCACATAAAGCATACCTCTTAGCTAAGATCTTTTCCATTCATACCAGTGGAATCACCAATAGAATTCTGAACAATGGAGTCGCCACTGAGTTCGTCCTTCATGGAGTCGCCAGATAGATGATTTATAACCAGTGAAGTGTCTAATCCTTGTCTATCATCAAGGACCAGATCTGTGTCGTCTCCTAGGAAGATCAGCTTCTCACCTCGCTCCCCGGCAACGGCGCCAATTTGTTATCACTCCAGGAAACTACCTAGGGTTATAAGCTAGGTATGCCTGGTAACTTAAGAAATCATGTTTTTTGTAAAGGTGGATCAATGGGACAACTCAATCCGAGTACATCATTCAGACATTCAGAATGATAAACAAATAAAACAGTGCTCTCAAGAGTTGATTAATCAACAGATAACTTTAAGGGTGGATGAAGAAAAGAATGTAACTAAACCAGTACAGAGTAGGGTTCAAGAGACATCCAAGAAACTAATATCAGGCTATGAGCTAAACAATGGAAAAGCAACCATTCAAAGCTAGACAACACAGATAATAGTGAAAAGGAAAATGGAAAGCTGACTTCAAAACTGAAAGAAACCTGTGATCTGTATTAGCATCAAGAAGACTCAGTACAATAGCAGATTACTCTATCCAAAATCGAACCCCTTCTCAGTCTGAGTTCTTAGGCTTTTAAAGCCTTTACAAACAGTTTTCATATCCTAAAAGTATGGATCTGTTGAGTTAACTAAAACATTCACTGACAATAAATGCAAAAAGATAGGGACTGATCCCTAAAATCAAGGAAATGATGATATGAAGATCTCCTTTCAAAAGCTCGGTGGTTGATGAAGTGAAGTTAGCCTCCCAAGGCTCGGTGGCTTTGATGGGAACATAACAGAAACGCTCTTGATGATGTGGCACTTGAACTTAGAGTTGTTTCCTCAAAAAGATGCTTAAAATTAGCCAAAATGCCTCCCTCACTTAGATCTCGTTCAAAATCCCTTTGGATACTGATAAGACAATTCATAATTCATTCATTTTGATCAGCCTTCTGCCATTTCAGCGAACAAAACCGAGATCTGGGCAAAAACTTAAGCGATCTGTGAAAACAGGCTTTCAGCAGCTAAGCCTTCTGCCAGTTTCACGCATTAGCTGCCGAAAGTCATCCTTTTTGGCAACTAATGAGCTCTTGGAGGCTCGCCTAAGCTGCCGAAACCTGTAGAATTCCTAAAAAAAAACTGCCTTTGGAAAAAATCAATATTCTCAGCCGTCTGATGTCCATTTTGCATGTTCAAATAGTCGATTTTGATCTACAGATCATAAGCTATCTACTGGTGCTTTCATATTTGAATTTACGTCTCAGGAAGGCCGTCGAAATTTCCCCACAAGATCACGTGATTTCAGCAGAAAATTCCCCTTAAGTTATGGTTCAACAACGAATAAACCCTACAGGGAAGCAACGTGACATAGCATAGCTGGGCATTCGAGAATAATTTTATCAACAGAGCACTTTATTGTAGACTCATCCACGCTACCCTCTCCTGCTGCAAAGGAGCATCTTTCAGTGGCACCAACAACAAGCACTTGCCTGTCCTTGGACGTTTCAGTAGCTGCCAGACTTGCTAGTAGCTTCATCCCCATCTGTGAATTCATCTTTAAACTCGTTGCCCTGACATTCATTTGCATTAATTTCTATTTTGTCCAACCATTTTAACTGAGCGTGCACCAATTGTGCCTGGAACAACAACACGAAGGGGGTATCCATGATCCCTGCTCAATAACTGGTCATTTATTTCATATGCAAGCAGCACATCAGCTTCAGGATTTGTGTCCTGCAGCAGAGGTATCGAAGCTTTGTATGGTCCTCCATTTTCTTCCTTATAAACATCCACACTAGTAAATTCAACATTCCTGCCTTCCTAATTTGTGTGCTCCTCATAGTCAAATCCCATAACAGGCCGAGAATATCAAAATGTTTCAGCAGCAATTTCTCAATCCACTACAATAATGACCAAGCAATGCACCATCAATCTTTCCTTTCGGCGGTTACAATAGGCTCGTTTGATGATTTGATGAGTACGAAGCAATCTTTGATTTTTGCACATGGATATGTTTTCGGTAGCTAAAGTCATTCTGGCAAACCATATTAGCTGCCGAAACTGGCCTGTTTCGGCAGTTAAGTAAACTTCCACAGACTTAGTTAATTGCCGAAAGCTGGGATTTTTTATTTTGAAGGCCAAGACTCACAGAAATAAATTTTTTTACCCATTCTATCAACCAAAATGACGGTGGTCAATTTGGGAGATAACAGTGGTGCTTCTTCATTGCTGCTTCCAAGGCTTTCATCTTCTTAAAACACTTAGATTCATCATGATTATCTTTTCTACAATAGTTTCAATGACGATCAGTCTTCTTTACTTTTTTCCTGGATCCTTTATCATTTTTTAAAGGAGGAGCTGACTGAAAGGGTTTGGGACCCTTGTTTGGCTCATTATTATGAATTTTTTTTCCTAGGATGCTTGGACTTTTCTTTCTGTTGGGACAATAATGCTTTCGTAGATGTATCTGCATTGCTAATTATTCCAATATGTATGAGCTTATCTTTCTCTCTAATAAATGAATCACAAAAGGATTCAAGACTAGGCTCTTGATAGCTAGCTGCATTCAAGGATTCTTTCATGGAGTAAAATGTATATACAAAAACAGAATATGCAAGTCCAAGTTTGGAAAGAATATGATAAATACATTGTTTGTCTTCTGTCTTAATCTTTCATTCTTCACATAAGAGTCTAAGAGTTTTGTATTTAAATAAATAATCTTGAATGCATGAAAAAACACTTGGATTTAAACAAATCAACTCATTTTCGAGTTGATAACCTTGAATTTCATTGTGTTTACCAAACACACATTCCAACTTTTCCCAAGCTTTATCAAGTTCATCAATTCCAGATTTGTGGAATAACAAATCAATAGAGATTGACATCCCAATCAATCCACGAGCTTCATCACATCTATTTTTCCATTTTATTTTCTTATCATCATTAGTGGGTTTTGTTTCTTTCCCTAAGGTAATTATGAAAAGTCCCCTAATTTGTAAAACATCCTCCATGCGATATTTCCATGAAAAATAGTTAGAATTTGTAAGTAGAATATCACAAGGAGTGGCCATACTGTAAAATAATGGCTGAAAAAATAGAAACCAATTGTTCAGATGAAAATGGCTCAAAAAATCAGACGGTTTAAAAAAAAATGGCATTGAAAACTGATTCTATATGGTGAAGTTATGCTTGATCAAAGAAAATTTTCAAGATGTCCCCAATAGTGACATGGCAGATATAAAATTGACCAACTAAAGAAAAAACTCCCCTCTTCCGAAGATGAACCTTTGAAAATCACTTTACAAGAAAGTTGATTTAAGTGAATCACTTTTGTAAAATACGTGATTTTCACTTTTACAATGATGTTACTTTTAAATAGTGCAACAAAAAATACTTAAGTGACTCATTTTTTAATTTTATTTTAATTTAAGTGAGATGCACTTTTACAAAAAGTAACTTAAAATTAGAAATTGCATGCACTAAAAAATTAACTTAATAAGACTTGAACTCAAGACCTATTAAGAAATAAAACAACTTTGAACCAAGCGAGCTAAGATTAAAAGGTATGTAAAATAAGAGGAGGAAGGTTTTTTTTTACTCTTCTCTCTCAGTTTTCGTGCTTGCTTCTTTTTTTGCAAATCACACCACAAATCGAAACAAAAAAAACTTTTCCATGCTTTTGGGGTTAGATCTCATTAGCTTACCCAAAAATTCTACGTTTTCTCTTTGTTTCTTATTCGTCACAATCGCACAAGGTGCACGACAAAGAGCATATGCAACCCAAAAAAACCTTTTTCCTTTTTGTTTCTGATTCGTCGCAATCACACAAGATGCACAACAAAGAGAATACGCAGATAGGGAAGACAACAATCTGAGACAAAAAAATGTAATAATATAGTTGATATATATATATATATATATATATATATATATATATATATATATGTTAAACATAAATAAAAAACTATCACCGTAACATTATACCTTCACATCTGCTGAAATGAGCGTTTTTGGAGCAAATAGAAATGGTTTTTGATGAAATGAAAACTATTTCCCAATGGAAACGATGCTCCAAACACAATGGAACACATCCCACACCCCACATCCCATAAATGCACATAAATTCAAGAACCAGAAACCCTTTCAAAGTTTCAGCAACACCAGTTGAAGATCTAGATCATAACCAGAAGCGGCTCTTCATAAACGCTTGGATACCATGTTTGGGTACACAGGGTACTCCCAAAATACCGAACACCTAGAGAAACCACTCACACAAATAGATCACAGATCAACACATTGATGTTTTGACGTGGTTAAAACCCTCAAAAGGGAAACATTCCATGGCCACAGCCAAATAGCTATTTGGAGCAATTTACTATGCAAAAGAAAGAAAGTTACAAATGAGATTCTCATAATCGATCAACTAGCCAATGACCCTCCATGCTCTTTAAATAGAGATCATGGACCAATTGGATTTTAATCCATGGATCAAGGGTAGGTATGATCTAAGAGAAGTTGAATTGTCTAATCACTTTATGTCTAGAACATATCGTGACCGTCGGATTAAAATATTTACAAATGCATACTAAAGAAACACACTTTAACTAACATATATATTACACAAGTTGATATTAAATAAATCATAAGTGTCTAAATATTCTAACATTAATGAGCGAGATAAAAAGTGGAGTTTCCATGTTCCATGAATCTAGTTAGTGTAGTTGTGAGTGACCCAATATTGCTTGTGAAATGTATAAATAAATACCTCCTCTCCTCATTCATGCATTTGTTCATTTGAAGGTCTAGGTGTTGAGAGAGTCGAGCTTTGGTATGTGCTCTTCTATTGCACTACCTTAGTAATCTACAAAATCAAAAACTAAGTCTTCCTAGAAAATGATTCACCAAGACGTTACAAGGTTTTATAATTTAATGAAAGATTCACCAATTTTTTACAATATTTTATAATTTAGTCACATGTTCACCAAGATTCTACAATGTCTTATAATTTAGTTAAAGATTCGCCAAAATTTTACAAGATTCTATAATAGAATGAAATATTAGCCAAAAAATTTATATATACATATTATATCATTGATAAAACAACCTTCAATTTTTCCAATATATTAGGGAGATTCTCCCATCTATTATACATATAAATTTCAAGGGTGTTCTTAAAATTATCCATGTTCTTGATGCATAATTTTTCACAGTAAAAATGGTTGATAGTTACTTTGAAGGTATTATACATTTCTTGACTACAAGAAGAGCACTAGAAGGATTTAGCACAACACAAAAGAAGCAATTGGTTGTAAAAGGTGCAGATTTCTAGCTTATGGGCGGACAATTATACAAGTTAGTACTAGATGATATATTTTATTGTTGCATCTTGGAAGATCAACAACCGAAGGTGTTAGCTGAAGCTCATGCTAGTGTGGCAGGGGGGCACTATGCAGGGAAATTGACAACACGAAATATCTTACAAGACAGATTATGGTGGCCTTGGATACCAATGACTACTGTCGCAGTTGTGATATTTTACAACATACACGGAAACCATCCTAACGAGATGAAATTTCATCAGTCCCATAGATAACATTGTAGGCATTTGAAAAATGGTATATTCAATTTGTCGGTCCCATTAATCCACCAAAAAAAGGACAGGTACGTGGTACACAATTACTATGACAGATTATTTAACTAGATGGGATGAACACCACCAGTCAGATATTGCACTACAACGAATGTTGCCAAGTTTTTGTTCGATGATGTGGTAGCTAGATCTGGATACCCAAATATCTTAGTCAGTGACCAAGGTACACACTTTGTTAATAAGGTGATTGAATACATAATTGAAGAGTTTGAGATCCAACATAGGAAGACAACGCCATATCATCCATAAGAAAATGGAACTGTGGAACCCTTTAAAATATTTTTGGAACATGCACTAACCAATGTCTATAATGTGAATTATGATGACCAGGATCACAACATACCTACGGTGTTATGGACCTATCGCACAAAATGTAAGAAACTTGCCAGACAAATTCCATTTTGACCAGTTTATGGACAAGAGGTTGTGATGCTAATGGAATATATTATACCTAGCTTAAGAATAGTTGTCATTACTATGATGAAAGATGTAGGTGTCGTGGATGAAATATTGTCACAATTGCTACAACTGAAGGAAGGCCGATTTATTGTAGGATATCACCAATAAGTCGAGAAAGAGCAACAAAACGCTTGGCATGATCGACACATTAAATTCAAGCAATTCCAACTTGGCGACCTTGTTGTTCTCTATGAAAACAAGTTTTTAAAACGTCTCGGTAAGATCCATACACATTGGTTAGGACCGTATGTTGTCGGGTATGTTACGAATAGAGGAACAATTAAGTTGGAGAGGTTGGATGGTACACCCCTCAATCGATTGGTGAATGGAAGTCAATTAAAACCTCATTGGGATAGTCGTACTTCACTCAACTGATTTGGTAATGACGAAGATAAAAAACACACTTTTTCTACTTTGTCATGTTCTTGTATATAAGCTTTGAAATTGGTTATTAACATCTTGTATTGTGTGTGTTCTAAGTCACAACTACTATTGATTCACAATTATTGTTGTGTTGCAACTAGTTTTGTGTCGTAGAAGAATTTCGCGAGGTGATTTTTTGTCAAATACGCATTTAAGACATAGTAATAATTTATTTTACTGCAAGTGGAGTAATGACTTTAATGACACTTTGTCATAAATGCCTGAAAATATTTCATCGTGTGAAAGGATTATCTGCCACCCTATACAAATTATTGAAAATCGGGTTCGAATAATTACCCATGTGACCGAACCAAGTGTCGTGTGTGTAGACCTATTTCACCTCCAAATGAGAATTTGTTGCTTCATTGGTCTAAAGTGTGAAGCGTATTGAGAAAGTTAAGTTGTCTGTAACTTGTTTGTCTTTAAATATTTCATCCATGGATATCCCTATGTCAAGTTCCAACAGTGTTAGAGGTTCACCTATGGAGATCCCTCTTGTAATACCCGTTGTTGCAGAGTCACCATATTTTGTCTCATGACCATCACATGTGAACCCACCAAAAAGGAAGAGAACGACTAGTCGGGTAATGAACCCTGAACATAGATTCAATTCTATGCATCAAGTTGGAGCTTAGGGTTCTGGTTCCACAATGATAGTGTCAGGTTATATCCCGCCATGGAAGGATGATGCTCCCCATGTGGTCATTCACAAGAATTCCAAATATCCTTTCGTCTAGTCAGTTATTTTGCGAGGTGTTCATGTGACGACAGATATCATGGCTAATTTGAAGAAGTTGTCATTTTCTGACAATAAATTAAGGAAGTTCCTAGAACTACAACTATCAAAGTGTATAATAGCAGTGAAACGCATGTAAGGCGAGCCAATTTAGTTGGTTCCCGTGTAATGGGATCAGGGTTTGGAGAAGCTAGGAATCATGTCGCTATTGTACATGCCCCATTTTGGTCGCACTATAGAAGTTAACACTTACATGAAGAAACTCCTAGTTTTCTTCCAGGGGGGATGCTTGTGGTTGGATAAATGCATCTTCGTGGATGTGAAATTAATTGCTTCTATCACTACTTTTCACAAGAAAGGATTTGATCCAAATCCATTCTTTGTGGGAAAGGAGTAGGATATGAGCCTTGTCGCTCAAATGAAATAAAAGTACGGTCTTGAGTAGGATACGTCGGGATTTTCCATTGCTTATATCAATGAGTAGGGTGTAATATTCACATCCAAGGTGTTTGTGAGCAAGTTTTTGTGGAATATGTGTGTTAACCAATGTACCATTGGAACCATTGCTACAGTAGAGCAATGTGTTGCAAGATTTCATAGAATTGGGAAAAATTCCTAGTCAATGAATTATTGGAGGACGCCATTGAGTGAAAGAGTGAGGTAACCCTTTTACTTAGTCATGGTTTCTAATATTGATTTCTTTTGTTGCATGAGACGAACCACCCAACTAGCATGGGATGGGCATGAATTTACCATGTCGTAGAGCATGATATCATAATATTTGTTTCCAGGAGAAGAAGTATCGAGGACAAGAAGAAAACAACATCGAATTTTATATGCATCCTAATGCACTGAGATATCACATTGGAAATCATTCAAGTATTGCCGAAGTGACTGTCCAACGGTATCAAAACATTATCAAGTTTATTGCAGTGTCTCACCTTTTATAACTTCATCCATGGAAAGATCCTCAACATCAGTTGTTAACCATTGCATTTCGACTATTTGAGGAGTAAGTTGAGGCAATAGTGTGGGATTGGCCAGAGGAGTGAAATCATTGTCGCAAATGACTTATTGTTTTCTAAAAATGAGCCACAATAGAAAGGAATATTAGGGACCCATCCATGGGGGCCAAAGGAAGAAGATAATCCACCAAGCTCTCACCATAACAATTATGATGAGTCGAGTGATACCCTGACCAATCTAGATGTGGCACCGAAGTGAAAAATAATGGACATAGAGAAAAAGAGTAGGAAAAAACAGAAAGTTGTCAAGGACTCAACCTCTATTGGGTTGACTGACGATGATTATAACCTTCTAGTAAATGGAATGGTTGAAGTTACTAATTAAACAAGGAAGAAAATTGATAGTCGACATACAGAGATGCTAGAAGGAGTCACCGCCTTACTTCAGATGCTAGGTAATGGGGTGAACAAATTCAAGATCACAGTCCGTCGACCCACAATGCAATCATAGTCACATGTGCAGGAAGCTCATTCTTCTGAGGATCATCCAGATAAGGAACAAACATCTTGACAACATCGCAAGGTTCAGGTGTTTCCAAAAGCACTTAAATTAGGGACATTAGATATTAATGACTTGGTATAGGATATTTCTTATGTCGGGATAGACATGTCAACACTACGCATGTTTTTATTGCATAACATAAAACAAGTTGCAGTGAAAGAGATCAAACAATGAGATAATGTTGTCTATGACCATCTGAAGTAGGAAAGGAGCACCACATCTTCACCCCAAATTCAGCTGGAAGAAAGAGAGTAGTAGATGTAAAAGTGGCAGCATGACTGATACTGACTCGAGCAAGCTGTATTTCTGGCCTACAAAGAGATTCCAAAGGTCGAGGTTATGCTCGATACGATACCGGAAGCTTGAGTGTTTAAGATAGGATAAGTTTCTTCTGAATTTTGATAGAAGATTGTGGAATTAGTAACTAAGGTTCTTCCTTGTACACCTCCTAAAGTACTGGAAGAGAGAAGAATGATAGCAGAAGAAGAGATGTTGTAGATTCAATAGGTTGAGGAACTTTCTACCAAGGAATATGAGAAGGTGTCTCATTCTTTGGAGTCCTTGATGGATGGAATTGATCTACAAGAGATAACATAAAAACTTCATGGTGCAGAGTCCATCTTGACTAGTTTACAAAATCCTTTGAAAACACTACCTCCGGTCTAGAAGATGGGTAAGGATATTGAGCTCAAAGTATTGCAGCAACAGGTCACTAAACTATGGATGCAGAAGAAATGAATAATGGATCATGTTACAGAGGTTCAGGATGAAGCAGAGAGGATCACCATGACCATTCACCCAGTGCAAGTTTAGGTTTGATAAATGGTCGAAACGATTGTGGTGAACACTTCAGAACATCTCAGCTATGAATTTGTGGAAAAAATTATTAAATTGAAGGAAGATGTTGAACAACAAGTTGAGGAGGTGAACAAAATCATCCAATATTTTCAATCTAAGTTGAACATGACAAAGCTTTTTGTTTGAAGTGGCTCAGGAAGAGCCACATGTGAGTGTTTGGGGCATGTTGGCCCTAGCAATGTTACATTAAGTTTTGGTTCTAACTAGAGAATTCGGTTAGAGGATGACCAAGGTTGCGACAGAGCGAGGGGTGGAAACAGTCGACTCCTACATTCATGGTTGTTTTTGGGCAGAGAATAAATGTAGTCAATGACTTAGTTAGAGGTGGATCCACTTAGCAGTAGTGGGCATGAGGAATGTAAATGCGGCAAATAGAGCCTATATAATGTAAAGTGTTGGTTGTTGCAAAGGGTTCGAGGGATTTTTTTGGTTCTAGTTGTTGTTCAAGTTCCAGTTCCAAGCCTAGAGCTCTATTGTTATTCCTTGTTAGAATAATTGTTTTGGTGCATATGGTTCTATTTTTTATCGCAAGACATGATAGGGTTTGTGAAAGTAACATTTAAGTAGGTTAGTTACGATAGTAAGAGAGATGAATAAGATTTGTGTGAGAAATGTATTGTTAACCCACAATTTTTGTGCACGAAGATCATGTAAAATGGGGCTATGAAGAGATATCTAAAGGTTGTGTGCATAGACAAAAGCATTCTAAACATGACTCATGCCAAATGAAGAGCGCTTTTGTGGTTTTCTCTCGTATGGGTTTCCACGTTAATATATATGTGTCAAATGGTGTATGTTAATGTTGTGTTTTGTTGTGATTGATGATAATGTGTTTATTTCTGTATAAGTAAATGAAATGACAATTTCCTTAATTGGTTTTTGCGTGATGTTATCGTAGTTGCATGTTGATGGATTTGTGTGTTGTTTAATATGTTGATCTTTTTTGTATGCTTGTCGGTTCTTTGCATGGAAAGATCCCATTTACCACTTGAGAAACCTGGTTCCTATAGACCCCATAGGCACGGTGAGACTGCACTTGTGTCGCAGGTGTTGCCAACTGGGATATTCCCTATTGGGTCGGTTCCTTGGGTTTTGTTGGAGGAATTGAACCTGGGTCGGTGGAGAAGGAGCCAATAAGTCCCTATGATTATTAATTAAATTTTGAAATCCCTGTATGTTAGATTTTAATGTCATGTTTGGGTTGTGTTGGTGACACTTATTTAGTTCTAGTTGTAGTTCGCTAAATCTTTTTGGCTCTAGCTTAAAATTCTTGAGCCACATAAGAGGATTTTCTCATGATGTGACTTCTTCAAAATATTGACCCCCTCGTATTTTCAATAGGGATTCAATTGTAGTGAGTTTTCATCCTACTAAGATATCATCTTTCCTTCTCATGTATCTTATATTAGATTTGATATGGAACACAATTTTGTACTTACATTAGATCCCTTACTAGCTCTCATTAGCATGATGCTTTTTCCATAGCATGCATTCATCTATTATGATAAAACCGTTTAAGATATTTATACCATATTACATTGTGACTTTATTACAAGCATATTGATTCCTACATCATTTTTGTTTGAGGTTATATACATCTGCCCCCATTGGTTTGTTATTTGTAGGTGGATCTTCATGGTCCATTTGTGGGAGGGGAATTATTTCTCATTTCTCACACCTACACCCTGCTTTCATAGTTTTATTCTCCCATTGATTGAAAATTAAAAAATATGTGAAGTATTTCTATCAGACAATGTGATTTAGGCTGCATACATCAAGGAGAAAGTATTAATAGCCCATTTTTTCTCACCTACTTTTTCATAAGGGCTATCACCATTATACATCACTTCTAGTGGAAATAGCCCTATTTCCATCACCTTCAACATCATATGACTTCAGTATCATGACATAAAATTGAGCTAAATCCAAAATTTGACCATAAGTTTCATTATGTGAAATTTTACTAACAATCGTCATACTAAAAACCTTGAAATTTGTGAAATTAAGTAGCGTAAAAAATGAAATTTTATTTCTCATAGATATTTTTCACCTTCCAAAAGGGTGTAGTGGATGAAAATGGATATCATCCACTACACCCGCCAAAGGAAGAAGATAATCCTCCTATATCTCACCATAACAATTATGACGAGTCGAGTGCTACACTGACCAATCTAGATGTGGCACCGAACTGAAAAATAATGGACATAGAGAAAAAGAGTAGGAGAAAGTAGAAAGTTGTCAAGGACTCAACCTCTGTTGGGTTGACTGACGATGATTATAACCTTCTGGTAAATGGAATGGTTGAATTTACTAATGAAACAAGGAATAAAATTGATAGTTGACATACATAGATGTTAGAAGGATTCACCACCTTAGTTCAGACGCTAGGTAATGGGGTGAACAAATTCAAGTTCACAGTCCGTCGACCCACAATGAAATCACAGTCACATGTGTAGGAAGCCGGTTCTTTTGAGGATCGTCCAGCTAAAGAACAAACATCCTGACATCATCTCAAGGTTCAAGTGTTTCCAAAAGCACTTGAATTAGGGACATTAGAGATTAATAACTTGATCTAGGATATTTCTTATCTCGGGATACACATGTCTACGCTATGCATGTTTTTATTGCATAAGATAAAACAAGTTGCAATAGAAGAGATCAAAGAATGGGACAACATCGTCTATGACCATCTGAAGTAGGAAAGGAGCACCACATCTTCACCCCAAATTCAGCTGGAAGAAAGAGAGTAGTAGATGTAAAAGTGGCAGCATGACTGATATTGACTCGAGCAAGCTGTATTTCTGGCCTGCAAAGGGATTCCAAAGGTCGAGGTTATGCTCGATATGATTCCAGAAGCTCGAGTGTTTAAGTAGGATAAGTTTCTTCTGACTTTCGATAGAAGGTTGTGGAGTTAGTAACTAAGATTTTTCCTCATACACCTCCTGAAGTACTGGAAGAGAAAGGAATGATAGCAGAAGAAGAGGTGTTGTAGATTCAAGAGGTTGAGGAACTTTCTACAAAGGAATAGGAGAAGGTGTCTCATTCGTGGGAGTCCTTGATGGATGGCATTGATCTACAAGAGATAACATAAAAACTTCATGGTGCGAAGTCCATCCTGACTAGTTTACAAAATCCTTTGAAAACACTACCTCCGGTCTAGAAGATGGGTAAGGATATTGAGCTCAAATTATTGTAGTAGCAGGTCACTAAACTATGGATGCAGAAGCAATGAAGAATGGATTGTGTTACAGAGCTTCGGGATGAAGCAAAGAGGATCACCATGACCATTCACCTAGTGCAAGTTTAGGTTCGATAAATGGTCGAAATGACTGTGGTGAACACTTCGGAACATCTCAGCTATGAATTTGTGGAAAAAATTATTAAATTCAAGGAATATTTTGAATGAAAAGTTGAGGAGGCGAACAAAATCATCCAAGATTTTCAATCTTAGTTGAACACGACAAAGGTTTTTGTCTGAAGTGGCTCGGGAAGAGCCACATGTGAGTGTTTGGGGCATGTTGGCCCTAGGAATGTTGCATTAAGTTTTGGTTCTGACTAGAGAATTCGGTCGAAGGATGACCAAGGTTGCGACAGAGCGAGGGGTAGAAATGGTCGACTCCTATGTTCATGGTAGTTTTTGGGCAGAGAACAAATGTAATCAATGACTTAGTTAGAGGTGGACCCACTTAGCAGTAATGGGCATGTGGAATGTAAATGCAGCGAATAGAGCCTATATAATGTAAAGTGTTGGTTGTTGCAAAGTGTTCAAGGAATTTTTGGTTCTAGTTGTTGTTCAAGTTCCAATTCCAAGCCTAGAGCTCTATTGTTATTCCTTGTTTGAAGAATTGTTTTGGTGCATATGGTTCTATTTTCGGTCGCAAGACATGATAGGGTTTGTCATAGTACCATTTTGGTAGGTTAGTTATGATAGTAAGAGAGGTGAATAAGATTCGTGCGAGAAATTTATTGTTAACCCACAATTTTGTGTGCACGGAGATAATGTAAAATGGGGCTATGAAGAGAGGTCTACAAGTTGTGTGCGTAGACAGAAGCATTCTAGACATGACTCATGCCAAATGAAGAGTGCTTTTGTGGTTTTCTCCCATATGGGTTTCCACGTTAATATATATGTGTCAAATGGTGTATGCTAATGTTGTGTTTTGTTGTGACTAATGATAATGTGTTTCTTTCTCTATAAGTAAATGAAATGACAATTTCCTTAATTGGTTTTTGCATGATGTTATCGTAGTTGCATGTTGATGGATTTGTGTGTTGTTTAATATGTTAAGCATTTTTGTATGCATGTCGGTTCTTTGCATGGAAAGATCCCATTTACCACTACAGAAACCTGGTTCCTATAGACCCCATAGGCATGGTGAGACTGTACTTGTGTCGCAAGTGTTGCCAACTGGGATATTCCCTATTTGGTCAGTTCCTTGGGTTTTGTTGGAGGAATTGAACAGGTCCCTATGATTATTAAGTAAATTTTGGAATCCCTTTATGTTAGATTTTTAAGTCATGTTTGGGTTGTGTTAGTGACAACTATTTAGTTGTAGTTGTAGTTTGCTAAATCTATTTGGCTCTAGCTTAAAATTCTTGAGCCACCTAAGAGGATTTTCTCATGATGTGACTTCTTCAAAATATTGATCCCCTCGTATTTTCAATAGGGATTCAATTGTAGTGAGTTTTCATCCTACTAAGATATCATCTTTCCTTCTCATGTATCTTATATTAGATGTGATATGGAACAAAATTTTGTACTTACATTAGATCCCTTACTAGCTCTCATTAGCATGATGCTTTTTCCATAGCATGCATTCATGTATTATGATAAAACTATTTAAGGTATTTATACCATATTACATTGAGACTTTATTACAAGCATATTGATTCCTACGTCATGTTTGTTTGAGGTTATATACAACTGCCCCCATTGGTTTGTTATTTGTAGGTGGATCTCCATGGTCCATTTGTGGGGGGGGAATTATTTCTCATTTCTCACGCCTACACCCTGCTTTCATAGTTTTATTCTCCCATTGATTGAAAATTCAAAAAGATGTGAAGTATTTCTATCATACAATGTGATTTAGGCCGCATACATCAAGGAGAAACTATTAATAGCCCATTTTTTCTCACCTACTTTTTCATAAGGGCTATCACCATTATACATCACTTCTAGTGGCAATAGCCCTATTTCCATCACCTTCAACATCATATGACTTCAGTATCATGCCATAAAATTGAGCTAAATCCAAAATTTGACCATAAGTTTCATTATGTGAAATTTTCCTAACAATCGTCATACTAAAAACCTTGAAATTTGTGAAATTAAGTAGCGTAAAAAATGAAATTTTATTTCTCATAAATATTTTTCACCTTCCAAAAGGGTGTAGTGGATGAAAATGCATATCACCAAACCATTATATTACCAAAAATAACCTTTTATATAGTGTCGTATTCACTATCCCACTAGTTCATCGATGAAAAAAATAATTCACGCTGGAGCTAGTTCTATGAGATGTCCACATCCTTTCCTTGGAATAAAACCATCAACATCATTCCATCCACCACATCCATCAAAGCAGGGTTTATGCTTCTTGAATACATACAAAAACAGAGTTCCTTCATGTTCTTTTCTTTCTACCTTTGGAGTCCATACTACAACACTTGACTATGAGTTAAACACTAGAGGAGAAGAAGAACCCTCCTTTGGGTTGGTTGTGGAAGACCTGATCTACTACATCCATTACCAAGGTGTGTATTATTATTTCAATTCTTTTATTAATAAAAAAACATATTATTTCTCTTATCCTTTGTGTCATTTCTTTATCTAGTTTTGGTTACTCCACATTACATAAAGATCGAGGTGTTGTTACCTCTGTTAAATTTTCTCCACATTATTTGATTTGATACCCAAATTACAAAGTAATTGAGAACACGTATTGGTATTGGTTAATGGTAAAACAATAACACCACTAAGCAAGCTAGTGTATGATAAATGCCTTATATCAAGATCTTACTATCTAACTTATAACTCTTCATTTGCAAACAAAAAATATAATATGTATCCCTGCAATGCATTTCTTTATTGTTTAAATATATATTCAATATTCATTTCAAAATTCTATTATTAATAATTCAAGGATGAGAAATTTTCGTTATTTTTTTGTCTTCTTAGATAATTTAGATAAATTTTTAATATTAATATTTAATTTTTTTACAAATTTTTAATATTAGTATTTTATTTATTTCTAAGGTAGAAATAGAACTTTTTCTTCACTCTACCTCCTCATAAGGTTCTATGAGTGTTTTCGAAAACCCCACATCAAATATTGGATTACTAAGTGGAGGTTTGTTCACCGTGGAATCTTACGCTAGTGCAACTTTCGCAACATTCATTCGATCCATATCACTTGACATACAACGTACTACGTCTATTATGTGAAACAAACATCATTCAAGATGATATTATCATATGAATTGACGTGGAAGTATCTTATTAGCAAGCGATATTAGTATATTAATATCAATGTGTTTTACACCTCAATCGATATGTATGATTTTGAATCAAATATTTCTATATAAAACAATTAAAATGTATGAATTAAATGCTTTTCTATATTTATAAAAAAGTTTAATAAATACGACAAATACCATTGATATTATCATTCAATTCAAAGTTATAAACCGAATCGACATTGCAACATATTATTATTAAATCATATCACTATTTATATCGATTTATTATTATTTTATATAATTGAATTATATTTTCATATAAATTAACATATTAAATATCATTGAAATCATAATTGAAATCGAAGTGGTGAAATGAATTGACATGACCACATATTATTAGTAAATGATATCATTGTGTATATCGATTTATATTATTTGATACAAACGAATTATCTTTTCATATAAACTAGCATAAGCATACAGCAGGGGAAATGAAAAGCAGAAGAGAACTTTAATATGTTGCAAAATGAGAGAAAAAAAAATTTCAGAGGAAAAATACCAGTCTTTGTTATTCATAAGAATCAAAAGACATCAATTACATAATCCATCTTTGTGACTGAGAGTACTGAAGCAAACTAGTACAACACATAGACATAAAATAAAACAAGTCTGTCAACTACCATCCAGAATAACGAAAAAAAGTATGATCATAGCAGACTTTTCTCATCATCCCTGAAATAACAGGTCAAAATATACTGAGTAAGTAACGAAGATGATCATCAAACAGACATTTCTGAGCAAGACTTGCTGGCTGAGAGGTCTCAAACATAACAGGAAAAGATGATCAATCAAATGCTGAAAGTCAAAGGCTGAAATACAAGAAACTCAGCAACATTAAAAAAGAACAAAATGGCCATGATTGATGACCATACCATCCATATTTTCTGAGAAAGTGCCATAACCCATATCCAATTTCAAGGCATGTTTAGAGAGTCCATCTGCCAGCGAGTTATGCTCACGAAATATGTGTTTGAAGATCACCTGAGGGGCCATTTGTAGCATATTTCTTATTTCATCACACCAGTGTATCAGAGCAGGAACATCAAGTGCAGAAAGTCTGTTGAGCCAAGATATAATAACCAAAGAGTCACCAAAAATCATATGAATGGGGAGACCCATCAATAAACTAACTCTAAGAACTGCCCAAAGAGCCAATAATTCCGCTTTGGTGTTCTTGCTGCCACCACATCCCAAGGAGAAACTGAAGAAGTGAGTATCATTTAGATAGATCACAAATATTGAGCCACCCATTTTCCTTGCAGCAGCCCCATCGAAAAATCCACAAGGAAAGGCCATCCGTGGTTTTGGACCAATATCCCAAATTTTAAGAATTTTTATTGGAGCAGGGTAAGAATTTAAGAAACCTTCGATCCTGGAAATAAGAGTAGGGAAGGCAGGTTTCCTATTTTCAAAAAGGTAGTTATTACGAAGAAGGCAGATACTCCAGAAGATAAAAAGTGGCAGATATCTAAAAGGAGCTGAGCGCACAGAGGAGCTAAACCACTGAACCAGAAAGGATGAGACAGAGTCGTAGAAAGGAAAGGAGAACCCAAACTTAGTTGTGTAATGAGCGAGAATACACACACTGAAGGGGCAAGCCAAAAAGAGATGATATACATCCTCTATATTCCTTTCACATAGAACGCAACGACTCGGCCCCTGGAACCCTTTAATCTGGAGCTAATCCCAAGTTAATATATGTCCTCTAGCCAATAGCCATGTAAAGCATGCTATTTTCAGAGGAATACGTTGAGTCCACAGGAAATCCAGAGCAGGATCTTGAAGCTCGAAACAATTGACAGAGAGAATGCAATTGTATCCTTTTGCAGCTGTTAAGGAGCCTACATATTTATTATGAGACCAGAGAAGGGTATCGTTCTGTTCATAAAGATGAATTCTGCCATATTCCATCCCCCTGATATAATTATCCCAAAGTGTTTTCCAATCACCAGAAAGATCAAGCTCCTCAGCCGTGAACCAATAGCCCGAAGCAGAGGAAGTAAGATTCCTAGCTTGGGCTAGGGAGCATATCCCATAATCTTCCAAATACTCTCTCAAATCTCTCGACAAAATAAAAGTGGAACCCATACCCACAACAGGATCTGCACCAAGACAGATAGTTGAACCATTACCAACTTGCCAAATAATCCCTTTACCAATCCACGGTAAGGTAGCAATGAAACCTCTCCAAATTATCGAGGCATTCCAAATATTGAATCTTTTTTCCCTTAACTAGGAATGTAAAGGCCTATTTTTCATATATTTAATAGAGATGAGATGATGCCAGATGCCTTCACTGTTAAGAGCAAGCCAAACAAATTTCATTCTCAGAGAAAGACTGAAGCTGGGCAAGTGCTTTATCCCCCAGCCACCAAGAGAAGTCGGACGAGCCAGCAGTTGCCAATCAGCAAGATGGAATTTTTTATTTTTTGAAGAAGAGCCCCATAGAAAAGAAAAAATCAGTTTTCTAAGTTTGTCTAATATTGTGGCAGGTATCGGAACGAGAGACAACCAGAAAACAAGTATACTCGATAGAACAGATCGAATGAGGACTAGACGTCCACCAATAGACAGTAGCCGGTTAGTCCAATGGGAGATTCTCTTCTCAAATTTAGAAACTATCCAGTGCCAGTCCTTTATCAGATAACCCGAAGGCTTGAGGAAGTAACCAAGATAATCAAAAACTTAGTTAAGAAAATCAAAATTGTAAGGAAGGAGACCAGAAATTCTTCGAAGAAGAACCTCATCCAAATCATTATGAAGAAAGATTGATTTATTTATATTTATACACATACCGGAGGCCTCGCAAAATGTATCGAGGATGACTTTGAAAGCCATCCATTCCTCAAGGGAACCCAAACCAAACAAGATCACATCATCTACAAAAAGTAAATGAGTGAGGAAGAGACGAGAAGAAATCTTGATACCTTTTATCTTACCGTTCCTTTTTGCATCTTCGATCAATAGGCTAAGACCTTATATAACCAGGATGAACAATAGGGGAGACAAAGGATAGCCCTACCTGATTCCATGAGTGGCCGGAAAAAAGGTAGAAAGAGAACCATTTACGAGGACGGCAAAGTCAGCTGAAGAGATACAACCCATAATCCAATTCACCCCAACAAGTGGAACCCCGATCCGAATAAGAATAAGATGGACAAAGGTCCAATTAACCCGGTCAAAAGCTTTTGACATGTCCAACTTCAGGATGAAGGCACATCTCTTGTGACTTTTAACAGTATGTAAAACTTCCTGAGTTATGGCTATGGGCTCGAGGATCTGACGGTTCTTTAGAAAGCCGAATTGCTGAGGAGAAATGGAAGCATCTAAGAATGGTTTGAGTCTTAGAGCTGCAATTTTTGAATGAGCTTATAGCAAAGATTACAGAGAGATATGGGGCGAAAATCAGCAAAGGAAACAGGCAGATCAACTTTAGGAATGAGAGCTAGGAAAGTGGAGTTGAGGGCGGGAGCCACTCTGCCTATGATCCCAAAATTTTCCACCATATTGACAAGGAGAGGACCCAGGAGGTCAAAAAAAGTCAGGTAGAACTCAACAGACCAGCCATCTGGGCCTGGCGCCTTATCTCTTTTAAATGTTTTGAGGGCCCTCTCAACTTTCGAAATAGTGACAGAGCTAGTGAAAGCCACATTCTCTTCAGAACTGATAAAGGAGGGGAAAAGGTGGATAACCTTTAGCTGGGCAACAACATTAGTCAAATGATCATCTTCAAAAATCTTCCTGAAGTAACGGGTCCCAAGGAATTTGATACTATGATCATCCGAAACCCAAGAACCCCTTTCATCTTGCAAACTCCAGATAGCATTATGATTTTTCCGAGCCGAAGCCACCGCATGAAAATACTTGGTATTAGCATCCCCATTTAAAGCCCAAGTAACCCTACTTTGAGGTCTTGCTGAGTAAAGTTCATGATCTAACACCTTTTGTAGATCAGCCCTGAGAGAGTTCAATCTCAGCTGTTGATCTTCATTTAAAATAGCAGAATGAGAGGAAGAAAGTAGAGAATTAATCTCCTCTTCCAAGAAGACTGACTTATCCTTCATCTTTCGAGCTTCGACTTTAGTCCAAGATTTCACTTTATCTTTTAGGACACGAAGTTTAAAAGAGAGTTCATACATAGCATCCATCGAGTTATCCGAACGAATAAGAGGCCATTCTGCTCGAATCATCTTGACAAAATCCTCATTGACTAACCATGATTGGTTAAACTTAAAGGGAAAAGCACTAGTACTCTATTGATCCAACCAATCAAGTAAGACAGGGAAATGATCAAAAATCCCACATCTATGAGCCCAAACCCAATACCTGGGGAGAGAGCTAACAAGCTGATCTGATAACAAAAAATGATCTAGTCTTTTCGAGATACCATCTTCCCCCATCCTACCATTCCTCCAAGTAGGGCCTGCACAAGAGGGGGCCATATCCACTAAATGATGATCAGAGAAAATATTGGAGAAGAAAGGTCCCAGAGGATCCAGTTATGCTCTAGAGCCCCAAATCTCTGAGGCATTAAGAGTGAAGTTCAAGTCACCATCCAGGATAAGGTTAGGTAATGAGAGGAGACCACCATTAGCCACAGCACTCCAGAAAGAATCACGATTAAGGTAAGGACCGTAGCAGTTAAGAATAGAAAGCTCAAATGAAGAGCCATGAATTGAAGCTTTGAGCAGGATACCAGCAACTATATGGAAAGCTTTACATTTGAGGAGTTTAGGGTTCCATCCAGAGAGAATCCCCCTAGAGAGACCTTTAGAGTTAATAGCACAAAACTCCCATCCCGGACAGAGCTTGGAAAAGGCAAATAAGGCAGGGTACGAACTGGTCATTGTCTCTTGAAGGAGAATGACATCAGGAGAGAGAGTAACAATCAGGTGACGGAGACTTTTTTGCTTGGCTAAGCCCCCTAAGCCTCGAACATTCAGGGTGAGAAAATGCATTAGGAATCAATCAGTTGAGGGGTCGAAGCTCTAAGGACCCTTTGAGGAGGAGAGGAAGGCTTGCGAGCCGCAACTTTAAGTCTTGAGGACAAGGGAGTATAAGGGGTCAGGACGGGATCCACAACATCTAGAGGAGACTTAATTTTCTTGTTCCTCCTTATTGTCACATTCTTAAATCGTATGGAATCGAGAGGAAGAACCGAGGGGGAAAGTGGTGTCTTGTCCGAAAAAATACTCAAGGACTTTTGTAAAGAAGGATCGGAAAAGGATGGAGAGGTGATAGGACTATGTGGAGACGAGGGCGTAGGACCAGAGGTGACGAGAGGAGGGAAGTCTACATCAGTAAAAAGTGGAGAAGGGGAACACTTTTCGGAGGAATTAAAGGAGAAGGACATGGCATGACAACCACTGGAATCGCTGCAACGGGAGCCTGAGAAGAAGAGCCCCGCAGGGCCACAAGAGATGTAGGAGAAAGGGAAGAGGTGTAAGAAGGAGGGTTTAAAGGTGGAGGGGAAAGCTCAGATAGTGGTGCAGTGAAATCAAGCGAAGGAGGACCAGCACGAGGAGATGAAACATCCAACGCTTTAGGAGCTGCGGAGGACTTAAGAGTACTTCTGCTACCCACCACAGAGTCCAGTAAAGCCAAATCAAGGTCCGAAGCATCATCAAAAATTGAGCAAGCATTATTTAGAAGACCAATAGAAGTGGCTGGAGGAGCCGATGTCAAACTTACCTTATTTTCCTTTTGAATTGGAGAGGTGGTCAGTAGAGCCGCAGAAAGAGATCGTTCATCCGGGGATGAAGAGCCATTACGAAAAGATGGATAGGCTCAACGCAAATGACCTGTATCCTGGCAGAAACTGCATCTGAATGGAATACCTTGATAGTCCAGGTGTTGTATGAACAGGCGTTCCTGACAGAGTATCTCAATTTCTGCTGGTAACCCTTTTGAAATGTCCAATTCAACTAAGATTTTGGCCATCCTCTTGTCGTAAGAATTCATGAAATCATCATCAAGCGCCACGAAATGGCCTATTGTGTTTCCCACACCTTCCAACAGAGGACAATTCCAGAGCAGGAATGGAAGCTTCGGTAGAAGAGCCCACAGGTGTCGTTTCCTTACCCTTTCACGCGCAGGATCAAAATTTACATGTCAACGGTCTAATACCAGAGACCCTTTTCCAACTCTCCAAAGACGGTTTAAAACATGAGTAGCATGATCATCCTCTAGGAAGACAAAAACTATTCAGCCCCGAACCAAGAGACTGATGGATGGAACGTATGATAAGAAGGGCTTCCCATTTTCAGTGGCCCAAGCAAACCAGTCTTTTTTCTCCATCGAAACATATTCCAATCTGCCAATCAGCGCTCAGGCACATAACGCTTCCACCCTGTCCAAATAAATATCTCGACCAACCACAAATCGTAGTTTCCCATCCAAAATTTTAGGGGCCTTAGCCTTTCTATGATGATGGAAGCGAGCAGCAGTGAAGTCAGCCGTTGGGTCGGGCGACCCATCATGGGTCTCCGACATAAGGACAGAAAGGAGATCCCCAACAAGTGACTCACCAGACAACAAATGCCAATGAAACCGTAGAAAGAGACAGGAAGAAACCCCAAGCGTCACAGAGAATCTTAATACAAACCCTAGTTAAAAATAGAAACAAAGGGGAACAACAGGGTTAAAAGTAATCAAACCCTAATAAAAACCATGACCTAGAAGACGAAAACCACTTTCAGACAGAGAGACTACGCGGACGTGGGGGAAAAGGACAGATAGACCCCCAAACCCCCAAAAAAACCGGAGATGGAGAATCTTCTAGAGGTTTGACAAATAATCATCACGACGACGCTAGAAAAAAGGTGACGGATTCACAATCCATCCGAAAACACAGCCCATCCAAAGGACCAAGCCAAAACCGACTTCTATGTATAGTTCCCACTTGTTTTTAACTGGTTGGTACTAGTCCTCAACCCATGAGGATAGACTCCAGTCGTCGGCAATGGCTCATTGAACAGTCCCAAAGAGGAGCAGAGGAGACGAAGACAGTAAACCCTATAGCCATGAAACAGAAAAGACCCAAAAATGTAGGTTCAAGGAGCAGACAGTAACCGAAAAGAAATCCTGGAGGAGAAACAATGTCACAACCAAGAGAGAGAGGAGGCGCTACCTAGCGGCACCGCCATCCTGGGGCCTACAGACCCCAAACCCTCACCGTAACCCTTTCTGCGCACAAGCTCCATTTTTTCTTTACAAAATGAGAGAAATTTGTGTGTATGTACATAATATAATATTATGTGTTGAAAACAAGTTTAGCTAATTTATGGTAGGTATAGTAGTTGATGAAATTGAAAAGAAACTTTATTGCAAGTACCAATAAGCAATAAATAAAAACCCATGTAATCGATGGGAAGTAAAATTAAATGCACATTAATTTGTCACACGAGAACGTATATATATGAGTCAAATAATAAAAGGCTAGGCAGTGATCAAGTTTGACTCTAATTATATTGAAAATCAACATTGGTATTTTCCTTTGGTAGGGGGAGTGGATGGTTATAATTTTAAGTGTGAAATGGACAAAGAATGAAGGTGTGCCTCTTCGTTTTTTTGAAGTCCTACATATGAAGTGTCTTTCATATTTGCTTAGCATTCTAAGGAGAACAATAGTGCAATTCACATTCCCTCTAATGTTGCAGTGCATATGATTGCTATGAAGGTTAGTCCTTGGCATTCATTGTCACCAATTTCAGTGGTTGACCTTGTTAATGCCAATCCTTGGATTTTATGGATAGTCAATTCCCAAGCGATCTTGAGGGATTTGTTTCTTGTTACTGCAATTTATGGGTGGAATTAGTATGTGCTTTGGTTGAGATTGGTCCCATGGAGGCCCAATGTAATTATCAGATGTGGGGACAACATAGTGTAGTAACTTAGGAGAGATAGATTCAAGTGTGTGCATAATTTGCATGACCACTCTGCATGCACCATTTACTAATCTTGATTAAACCCATAATTTTTAGGATAACATTACTCTCTTCCCTACACATAAGAATATTTGTTTTTCATCATCTTAATTTTATTTAAATATCATAAGAAAATGTGGTACCTTCATCATCTTAATTTTATGTAATAACCTTGCCATATTGCATTAGGCTCTCCATCATGGATAACTATCGAAGTATTGAGCGCTTAAGGGTTATCGAAATTTTATGTTTATATATCCAAAATGACTTTAACAAATGGATTTTTAAAGCAATGAATGGATTCTTAAAGCCTTATAATTTTGATTCTATAGAGTGGGATTAGTAAAAGCAAAGTTTTCAATTTGAGAATAACATTTTCTATTGTATTTGCAGGGGTTCTCTTCCCATAGTGACAAACCAAACTCCTACAACAAATTTTAGTTTAAAATATTAATTTAAATTCAGGTGGCCCAAAAAAGAGTGCCATCATTACTGCAAAATGAATAACTTACTAAAAAGATCCCTGCCATGTGATAACATAAACGAGACAACTGATCCATGAGTTGTTTTCCCCTTCATGTTTTGCAACCAAGGAAAGAGGAAAGTGCTCCCCATAACATTCTATTTGTCAAAATGATGACTTGATAATTGAGATCATTAAAATTTGCAGATTTGTTCGTTATGCAACTTTATTGTAGAAAAAAGAATCATGAGTAAAGTATGGAAATTCACCAAATTGCCATAGAAAAGGAAAAGGAGAAGGAGGATGTGGTATTTGGTTGAGGCGCCAGAATAGAGAAGAGGATCCACGTCTTTTCTTTTGATAGGATTTGTCAATCCACAAACATAATTATCAAATTCGATTGCTAAAGAAGGGAACCGTGTCGACTGCTAGTTAAGAAGAATAAGCCAAAACTGAAAATTACACCAGCATCACCATAGCTTATGAAAGGGTGAATAGTGCCACCCAACAATCTGCCATTCCCTGCTTTGGGTCCAGATAATCTATAGCTTATGACATGAAATTACAAAATTAAAAAATGACATGAAAAAAATAAGGGTTACTTTAATGCCTTGCCTAACAAATCTAGATTTGATGGTGTCTCCTTGAAAGTCCAACCATTCAAGTACATAGCGTGATTGGATTCTTGGCTTGGTTTTTCTTTTCATATTGTTACTCAACTTCTTGGATCATTCTAGGGTTTTAAGAAGGTGTGTTTCCTTCTTTAAAATAGGCATTATGTTTAGGAATCATCGGGGTCATATCAAAAAGAAGATTGTTTTTTTTTAAGGTTAAGTAAAACATATTTTTCCCACCAGAAAGAGAAAGAGAAAGAGAAACCATCCTGATTATTTCATCAATCTACTCTCTGTTTCTAACTATGGCTCAAAAAATATCTCTCCCACGAGAACAGGAAAGATAAACCATGATGCAGTGCAACATGTGCAGGGATGTTGGCTTTGCAGAGCATCTGTTTCGGTAGAGAATGTTGATTCCACTTCCAGCACACGTAAGTTCTTACTGAATTTATGACATGTAAGCTTTCAATATTTTCATGTTTAAGGTTTGGGCTTACGTAACATGCAAATAATCCTATAACGATTTTGTTTCGATGATGCACTGTAGATATTGTAGCAAAGGATTCTATTATGTGGTTAACTCTACTGGAGATCATATCGAATGGTGTGATTGGTGTTTTGTGGGATCTGATCAATCCAGTGGGTCTAACATTAATTTGCATCCAATCACCAAATCTAAGCCGACATTAACAAAGAACGTCAACGGAAAAAATCAAATGACTCGAATTCTCTTAGAAGGAGATCAACCAATGCCTTCAATCTCAAGCAAAAAAGAGATGAAGTCGGCCTTACGATTAAATATAATGATAGAAAGTCTAGCATGATAACTGGATTGATGAGAAGTCTCAATAAAACAAATGTAAAAAATGCAAGTTTGACTCCTCCAAGAAATATGAAACGAATGAAGCTCCTGCATGAGATCCCGTGTTAAATTTATGTTTATTGAAACTCCAAAATGTGACCTCCTTACCTGTCACATGGTATAATATGTTTTTCAGAAGAAAAAAAAACATGTATATATCCTAAGCACGACTACTTGGAACATAAATTCCCGACACTAAAAAACTACATTGTAACAAATACTCAATTTGTTGCAACTAAATTAAAAAACCCAAACACTTTTAGACACTATAGATAACTAAATTCAAAGAGCTCAAACATCTTTTAAACAATATAAAAAAAATATAAAAAACAATATAAATAGCTAAATTCAAAAGGTTCAAATACCTTTAAACAATATATAAATAAATAAATATAAAATATATAAATAAATATAAAAAACAATATAAATTATATAAATAGAAAATATTTTTAATTATATAGATCTAACTACTTTCTAATTGTTAAAACCAAACTCTACATAATCACACTAAATACCACAACCCACACTTATTGTCATAGGTACCATAGAAAACTAAATAAAGTTAATAGTTCGAATATATTATTTGGAACCGTTTGGCACGATGAAACTTGTAGAAAATATACCACTTTTTATCTGTCTAAAATTCATTTCCCTTCCAAATGTTTTTTCTGTCTAAAATTCATTTGGAAGTAAAATTCATTTTCCTTCCAAATGGGGCCATGTGGATGGTTCACTTTTTATAAGTTCAGCATTCGACTTATACAACATACAACCTCAATTCTTGGGTGTACGCGCTCATTTTCTTGCTTGATCTCTTTTTGGGTTTCAGTTTTAGACAATCTGTTTTCATTCTGGCCAGGTCTTTGTTTCTTTTAATTTAATGCCACCAACCGTACTCGTGTGAAGAATAATTTCGACTTTGCACCTAAATTTTGGATTAAAAAAATCCAGATCCCTAGATTAAGATATGTACAAACTTTTAATCTTATGTCTAATGCTAGATGGGCTTTTCTTTCAGTAGTGATACAATCGTTGAGAAAATATAAACAAGAAATTAGTTTTGGGGTTTTGGGTCTTTGCAACTAAAAAATATGGCACCCATTGTTGGACTCATGATATCAGAAGACTTCTAGGAATCATATATGGGTCAAATTTCTAGGATTACCTGTAGAATTTTGGTTTATTCCTTTGTTAGAAAATCTTGGTAGTGTTCTTGGCAAGGAAATTACGGTGGATAATTTTTTTTCAGACAAATGTTAAAAATTGGTAGCCTGATCTTTAGTGGAGGTCAGCTCTTGGGATTGGTTGTGGGAATTGATTAAGATTGAAATGAATGGAAAATTATATGTGAAAGTATTTGATTACCAGAGCATTCCATTCAGGTGTCTAATGTGTCATCTCCAAGGGCACCTTGCGATAGAATGTTCAATGACTTTTGAAAGAAAGATATGGAGCAAGAAGAAACACTAGCTCTAGCAATGAAGGGAAAAGGTGGTTGCAGAAATAATCTAAATTAAAATAGAAAGAATTCAATCTTGATATTGAAGGAATGTTCTAGGAACAAGATGGTGTCACAACCCTACAAAAGGTCAGTAATATTTTAGACTATGAAAACCCTGAGGTAGCAATTGCTTCTAAGTATGATGGGATATGCAATGAAGTCAGTTCAATTACATCTAAGGAAATATATGAGAACGATTTCATTGTGGACCAAAAGACAAGTTACCCAAGATAAGAATTTATTGCAATAATGTTATATTAACCCTGTTACGTTGAATTCTCCTTCCTCCTTCATATTTATTCTCCCCAATAAAGAAAGAATGTTACACCCTGATAATGTTGAGGGGATAATATCGAATATAAGCCATTTGAAGTAGGATTAGGGACCATAGGATCATATTCCTTCATACTTAGGACTAGTTGACATTTAACCTAGAGATAAAGATAAATCTTTCATTATTAGTGAGTATATCTTTGGGGGGGAGATATGATTTACATTTTGAGAAATATTATGGAATTGAGCAGCCTAGGGGTTTAGGGGTAGTGGTTCCTTTGGGGTCTCTCTATGTCCTGGTAGGACGCAAATCTCTAATGTGTCATGCCCAACACTTAGTTTTTTTGGAAGTATTTAAACATAAATATGAAATGTCGAAAGGCACTCTCAGAGGAGAAATTCCCTAGGTGAGGGTTCCATAATGGTTGTCCTCTCTTACAATGTTTATGGATTGGGTATCCTAATGAAAAGGCTATGCTAGTGTAGATTTATAGAAAATGAGATACATGATATTATCCTATTGCAAGAAACCATGGGAGCGTGAGATGTGTTGATAACTGAACTCAGGAAGATGTTAATTCATTAGTACTTTACTTATGTTGAATCTACGATATTATCAGGAGTCTTAATCAATGGATGAAACAACTAATTATCACTAATAAATACCTTCTATGTTTGTTTAGGTCTTTGTACTAATTGTTAAGATTTTAAAAGTTTCTAAGACAAAACAAAAGGATAATTGAAAGAATAAAAATAACAGCAGAACAAAAGAGAACACAAACTTACTTGAGTGCTCACAATGTCCAAATGAGGAAGGTTCTTTTCATATTTATACTAATCATCTGAGAGGCCTAATAACCCAACATGGCTGAATTCTCCTTGCTTCTAGAGACGAATTTCGTTGGGAGACTCAACAATACATTTTAATAATACTTTTACGAGTACTACTGACTCGAATTACTATAGAGGTTTTACCTCAAGACTTCCATGACCAAATACAAAATGTATGGTTAATTTATATGTCATAGCAAGTTTTGAACAACTATATCGTCATCGCCATCCGTGGAACACCATCATCACGGATATCATCATCTCGAGCATCATCATCTCTAGTATAATAATCTTGAGCTGTAACATCCCAAACCCTCTGACCGACAAAGAGGACGCTACCGTTATACTATCTACCCAGGAAACTAGCCCCATGAACATAAAATGAAATGCATTGATATAATAACATGCATAGATGCATAAATGTTTAACACACACAATAGAAGAAAATCCATTCTATTCATTCACACGTTCATTGTAATTCATTATTAAATGTAAATGCAGAGATTTAAACACAAGAATACTTATCTTATGGAGAAACCCGTCCCGCAACCAGCTATGTCCCTGCAACATTCCACCCAAGCATAGGCCAGTGTGCTCATCAATCTCTCAGCAACACTTCCACCCCCGAGCTGGGCATGATTCCACAAGGAGTAAGGGGAAACTTGTAGGCACACATGTAGCCAAGAATACACAACTTAGCCAAGCCAACATGATCGGGTTTATCAGGCTATCAGGAGATGGAAACATTGGATTCTAAGCTAGTGGGCTCACTAAAGAGCTAAGGACACCTACACCAGAGCTAGCCTGACTTCTAAGACATCCACACACACCCAACACAAGGAATCATCCTCTTCTTTGCTGCACAATCCCTGAGGCCATGGCTTCCCTTCCAATTCTATTAAGGGGGTGTATAGAAGAAAGCCAGCCCTCTATCTCTATCTGTGAGGCTCCTGCACAAACTAGGTTTATCAAGCACACTCAGGCTCCATTTGAACTCCCAAACAGTCCAAAGTCCAACCACTATGCATGGACATCAAAACAATAGCTCTGGAATTGAAAGGAAAACACCACAGAACAAAATCGGGATGACAATTGGGTAATGCACAACCTAGACTAAGAAATTCAGCTCTAGAGTCGTTTATGGCCCTATCGTGGCCAAAACAACTCAACAACAAACTCACAGAGACCCAAATTCATGGGGAAACCAACAACAATTTCTCAGCTGCATGAGGAAAGGAATGCAACCTGCATGAAGGTGGATTCACATACCCAAACCCACAACGTGAAGAGAAACTACACATAGCAAAATCCAAAAACAAAATTCACACATAGGAAAATTCCATCCATTTTAGAGAGAGAGCCCAACGTGGATGTCTGATGATGAGAGAAAATGTCTAGGAGCTCTAAAATCATGAATGAGAACACACAACAGAAAAATCGTGAAGGTAAAAACATCTCCCCAACTATCTGCGTGAGGAAAATGGAAGAATGGGATCGTGGTATCTTCTCCTTCTTGCCACATGAGGATGAATGTGCTCCTTGGTGTAGTGTGCATGTGGGAAAAAAGTGACAGTCCTGCCACACACCACTGCCCATACAAAAATGTTTTCCTACGGAAATAACTGCCCCCAACTAACTCTAGAGGATTTAATTCGGTAGTTGATAGAAGAATAAGACAAAAAGGTTGTTGAATGAGACAAGGGATAAATGGTGAGTAAGACAAAAGATAGGTGGAAACCAAATGGGCTCACCTCTTGACACTTGGATTTTCCCCAATGGCCCCAAAGGTTAATTATTCCCCCCTCCTTATACTTAGGAAATCATGCCCTTTTCATTATGGTTGCATTGATATAGTTGGTTGTGGGTATTTTAATTAAAATGCATATTTACATGATGCCAAAATTATAATGTTCTGGCTAGCATGAAATACCATCGGCAACGATTTTAATCGCCGGAACATAGAATGTTAAATTGATGGTGGGGATTTTTCCTTTAGTTCCACACCATGATTAATTACAATACCGCCTTAGTGCTCTGTAGCATTGAACAAAAATGGATGTGCCAATTGCATGGCATCCTTTAGCTCCCATGTAGCCTCTTCATGACCGTAGCGCTCCCATTGAACCTTTACCTACCCTATGGCTCGGTTCTAGAGCATTGTGACCTTCCTGTCGAGGATGCGCATTGGATCGATTTGGAACACTCCCTCGGGTTCCACCTGGATCACATCCCAATTTATCACATGGTTAGGATCATGTACATATTTCTTAAGCAAAGAAACATGAAAAACATTATGAGCTCTAGTGCTAGCAGGTAATGCAATTCTATATGCAACTGGCCCTATTCTTTCAAGCACTACAAACGACCCACAATATCTTGGTGACATCTAGGCACAACTTCCAAGCTTCAAGGAACTCTTCTTTTCCCTCACTCTGAGGTAAACTTGATCCCCAATACTAAACTCTATGTTCACCCTATGCTTATATGCATAGCTTTTCTGTCTGTCCTGGGCTGCTTTCAAATTCTGCCTAATCTTTATAGCCTCTTGCTCCATCTCCTTGAACAATTCTGGACCAAGAACAACCCTGTTCACTAGATTATCCCAAGTCACTGGTGTCCTACACCTCCTGCCATACAAAGCTTCATATGGACTCATCCCCAAGGATGCTTGATGTCCATTGTTATAAGAAAAATATACCAAGTGTAAATAATCTTCCCACATGGTTGGTTTATCCATCACATACATGCAAAGCATGTCTTCAAGCACTTGATTAACTCTCTCTATATTCCCGTCAGTCTGAGGATGGTAGGCAGTGCTGAAATTTAGCTTTGTACCCAAATATGGAAACAACCCCTTCCAAAAATTGGAAGTGAACTTGACATCTCTGTCAGAGACTGTTGCCTTGGGAAATCCACGCAATTTGAAAATCTTCTTCATGAAGATCTTTGCAATGTCATCAGTCTTATGCGTAGACTTAACTAGTATAAAATGTGCTTCCTTTGTCAACTTGTCCACCACAACCATGATAGAATAATGTTGTATCCAATTGATTGGCAATCCTGTAATAAAATTCATGGAAATAAATTCCCATTTCCATTCTGGAACTGATAAAGGCCGCAACAGAACTGCAGGGTGTTGATGCTCAACCTTCACCTGCTGACATTTCATGCACCTTGAGATATATTCAGCCATGTCCTTTTTCATTCCTGGCCAAAAGTACTGCTTTCTGGCTATAGCAATTGTCTTCTGATATCCTGGGTGACAAGAATATGGAGCTTGATGGATCTCATCCATAACAACTCTCCTCAACTCTACCATATTTGGAATATAAATTCTACCTTTATAAGTAAGAAGTCCATCTTCTTCCAATTTATATCCCTCATACCTCTTCTCAAGACTTTGCTGCTGCAATTTGTCTTTTACTTGCTCATATAATTCATCTCCAACAATATGATTAACAATCTGTTTCCTCAAATCTGATTGGCAAATACTAAGAGATGCCACATGCATTTCTTGCACCTTCCTACTGAGTGCATCAGCTACCTTATTCTCTTATCCCTTTATGTGCTTGATTTCAAAATCAAACTCACATAAAAACTCCATCCATATCGCTTGCCATTTTTCACCTTTTCAGCACCTGTAAATCCCTCTGGAATCATGTTTTTCCACTGAAAATCTTCTCCTGGAAACTCATCTTTTCCCATCCAATCGGAAAAAATTCAGGTTTCTAACCCGATGCTTCAACGGATCGATCTTCATTTCCCTTCTGATGCCTTATCAGATCGATCTTCCTTTGTATTTCGATGCCTTATAGGATCGATCTTCCTTTGTCTTTTGACGCCTTATCAGATCAGTCTTCCTTTGTCTTCTGACGCCTTATCGAATCGATCTTCCTTTGTCTTCTGACGCCTTATCGAATCGTTCTTCCTTTGTCTTCCGATGCCTTATTGGATCGATCTTCCTTTGTCTTCCGATGCCTTATCGAATTGATCTTCCTTTGTCTTCTGACGCGTCGGATCCATTCTAGCGAGCCTTGCCGACACCTCGGCTCCACTTCAACAAACATCTTCTGATGATGTTAACACTTAGAAAAAATTTTAAAATTTTTCTCTCTGTTTGCCATGTCGGATGGGTCTTGGGTTGTTAGCCGATGTATTGGCTCAACCCAGCCGAGACCTTTGGCTCCAACTAGTTGAGACCTTCGGCTCCTCCTAGCCGAGACCTTCAGCTCCTCCCAGCTGAGACCTTCGGCTCCTCCCAGCCGAGACCTTCGACAAAAATTCAAACTTAAGAAAAATTTCAAAATTTTCTCTCTGATTTGGTTTCTTTTTCAGATGGACTTGGCTAAGTCATCCGATGTCTCGGATGGACTCAGGTTAAGTCATCCGATATTTTCCATAATTATATTTTTTTTTTTTGGAATTCTCCTTGTTATCCTGTGCTCTGCAGAGATTAATCATGCCTCTGTCACTGCTTTTCATCACCCATTGAGGCCTATGCTGCAACGAAGCTCTGATACCACATTGTAACATACCCAACCCTCCGACCGATGAAGATGATGCCACCGTTATACTATATACCCGGGAAACTAGCCCCATGAACATGAAATGAAATGCATTAAAATAATAACATGCACAAATGCATAAATTTTTAACACACACGGGGGAAGAAAATACATTCCATTCATTCACATGTTCATTGTAATTCATTATCAAATGTAAATGCAAAGATTTAAACACAAGAATACTTATCTTATGGAGAAACTCGTCCCGCAACCAGCTACGTCCCTGCAACTTTCCACCCAACCATAGACCAGTGTGCTCATCAATCTCTCAGCGACACTGCCACCCCCGAGTTGGGCATGATTCCACAAGGATTAAGGGGAAACTCAAAGGCTCACACATAGCCAAGGATACAGAACTAAGCCAAGCCAACACGGTTGGGTTTATCAGGCTATCTTGAGCTAGAAACGCTGGTTGCTAAGCTAGTGGGCTCACTGAAGAGCTAAGGACACCTGCACCAAAGCTAGCCTGACTTCTAAGACATCCACACACACCCAACACAAGGAATCATCCCCTTCTCTGCTGCACAGTCACTTAGGCCACGACTTCCCTTCCAGTGCTATTCACAGGGTGTAGAGAAGAAATTCAGCCCTCTAGCTCTGTCTATGAGGATCTTGCACAAACTAGGTTTATCAAGCACACTAAGGCTCCATTTCAACTCCCAAACAGTCCAAAGACCAACCACTGTGCACGCACAGGAAAACAACAACTCTGGGATTGAAAGGAAAACAACAAAGAACAAAACCAGAATGGCAATTGGGTAATGCACAGCCTAGAGTGAGCAATTCGGCTCTAGAGTCGTTTATCACCCTATCATGGCCAAAATGACTCAACAAAAAACTCACAGCGACCCAAATTCGTGGGGAAACCAACAACAATTTCTCAGCTGCGTGAGGAAAGGAATGCAACCTACGTGAAGGTGGATTCACATACCCAGACCCACAATGTGAAGAGAAACTACACACACCAAAATCCAAAAATGAAATTCACACATAGGAAACTTCCATCCACTTTAGAGAGAGATACCAACGTGGATGTCTGATTATGAGGGAAAACATCTAGGATCTCTTAAATCATGAATGAGAACACATGACAGAAAAATCGTGAAGGTAAAAACAACTCCCCAACTCTCTGCATGAGGAAAATGGAAGAATGGGATCGTGGTCTCTTCTCCTCCTGCCCATGTGAGGATGAATGTGCTCCCTGGTGCAGTGTTCCTGTGGTTAAGGACTGACAGTCCTGCCACACACCACTGCCCATACAAAAACGTTTTCCTAGGGCAATAATTTCCCCCAACTAACTCCAGAGGATTTAATTTGGTAGTTGAGACAAGATTAAGACAAAAAGGTTGTTGAATGAGACAAGGGATAAATGGTGAGTAAGATAAAAGATAGGTGACAACTAAATGGGCTCACCTTTTGACACTTGGATTTTCCCCAATTGCCCCAAAGGTTAAATATTCCCCCCTCCTTATCCTTAGGAAATCATTCCCTTTTCATTATGGATACATTAATATAGCTGGTTGTGGGTATTTTAATTAAAAGGCATATTTACATGATGCCAAAATTATAATGTGTCGGCTAGCATGAAATACCATTGAAAACGATTTTAATCGTTGAAACATAGAACATTAAATCGATGGTGGGGCTTTTTTCCTTTAGTTCCACACCATGATTAATTACAATATATACATCATATACATTTAATGCAAACGGGGCCAAAATTGGGGTGTTACACGAGCATCATCATATATGACATCATCACCATCATCTATGACATCATCATCTCGAGCATCATCATCTCTGGAATCATCACCTCTAGAATAATATTGAGCATCACCTGCAATGTCATCAGTATAAAAATACTAAGCTAAATCACCCACAACATAAACAATGCTGGAACATCATCATCCGCAACTAAATGCAGGATATCATCCACAAATGAATGCAGGACCACTCTCATCAATAGAGTACCATCATCTACAAGACCATCCTCATCTTGTAAATACTAGGACCACTCTCAACAATAGAGTGTTATTGTTCGCAAGACCATCCTCAACACATGAATGCTAGGATACTATCGTTCATAGATGAATGTCAGATATTGTTTGCAAATGAATGCAGGACCACTCTCATTAAAAGAGTACTATTTTCTTCAAAACCATCCTCATCCTATAAGTGCTAAGATCATTCTCAACAAGAGAGTGTTTCTATCTGCAGGACCATCCTCAACATGTGCATGCTAGGGTACACTCATCCAAAAATGAATGCAAGAGCAATATCCAGATGAGAGTACTATGGTTCGTAGGACCACTCTCATCAAGATAGTGCTCTTATCTACAGAACCATCCTCATCATTGACCACTAGGATACACTCATACACAAATGAATGCAGGACCACTCTCCGCATCAAAGTACTATCATCTGTAGGACCATACTCATCATGTAAGTACTAGGAACACTCTTAACAAGAGAATTTTCTTTTCTATGGGACCATCCTCAACATGTTACTGCTATGATACACTCGTCTGTAAATGAATGTCAGACCTCATAAACATCTGTAGGAATAATGATAAACTTAGTTGGCCTTCTCTACACCGGCATACCACCTCCATCCCATCATCAATGATGATCTCATCATCACTCCCTATTTCCAAGGAGGTCATTCCAGACTACACCAAAGTTGTCTCAAAAGTATTCAAAATTTACATGAGATAGAGGCTTAGTCAACATGCTAACTTGTTCCTCTGTAGGAACATATTGGAGCTTCACATCTCCTCTCTGCAGCGTATCTCAGATGTATTGATAATTTATCTCTATGTGCTTTGACTTATCATAAAACATTGATTTGTTTGTCATATTTATGCAACTATGGTTGTAAAAAAAAATATTAGTTGCATCCATATTGGCATTAAACAATCCTTCCAGAAGCCATACAACTTCGCTACAAGATGAACATGTTGCAATGTACTCATCCACGGTTGTATTGAGGGGAACATTGGTATTCTTTCTACTAAGACATTATATCACACCCAATTCGAAACTAAAACAACATCATGAAGTGCTCAATATATCTTCAACGCTTCCTACCCAATCTGAATCAACATAGCCATACAATCTGAACTCACTATTGACTGCATATCTGAGGCCACAATCCAATGTACCCTTTAGGTAACTCATCACATGTTTTGCTGCAACTAGGTGAACATATTGGGGATCTACCATATACTAACTCAAGTTGTTCATAGAAAAACATATTTTTGGTTTTGTATTTGTCAAATACATCAATGAGCCAATAATCTGTCTATATAAGGTGACATCTACTCTTTCTAAAGAGTCATCATTCAAGAGCTTTAGTTTTGTCACCATCAGATTGTTCATTTCCTTGGAATCCAACATCCCAAGTTTCTTTAGGATCTCAACTCTATATTTGCCTTGTTTAGGAAAATCTCATTTGGAAATTTCCATACTTCAATACGTAGGAAGTAATGCATCATGCCAAGGTATTTCATCTCGAATTCTATCATAAGCTTCTTCTTACATTCATCGATGAGATTCTCCTCTCTTGTCAGAACTAGATCATCTACATATAACAGTAGTATCATGATTCCATCATTTACAACTTTATATCTAATATTGGAATCTTCTTTAATTTTGGTAAAGCCCAACCTCATCAGGAAACCATCAATTCTTCTTTACCATGCTTTGGGTGATTTATTCAGCCCATATAGAGATTTCTTCAATCTACATACATGTGTATTTTTGTCGTGTCTCAAAAATTGGTGGTTGTTAAATATGTACTTCTTCTATGATACCATTTAGGAAGGTTGTTTTTACATCCATTTGGTGTAGCTTCCATTTCATCTTGGCTACCAAGAAAAGGATAGTTCTTATAGAAGTATATCTTTCTATTGGTGCAAAGATTTCTTCATGATCAATTCCTTTCTTATGTGAAAATACTCAAATCTTGCTTTGTACTTTCCAATAGTTCCATCTGTTGAATGCTTTGTCTTGAAATTCAAGTTTGAAGAAACTACAGACTTGTCCTTTGGTCTTGGAAACACATGCCAAACATCATTGCTTTTATAGATTGGTATTCTTCGATCATGGAATCCATCCATTCATTCTTATTTTAGGCTTCTTCAAAACATGTGTGTTCTTTGATTCTTGTTTCCTTCTGTTGTTCCATATATTTCTTCTTCTCGGATTATATCACGCTCCCAAGCTAGACTTATCCTTTTTTAGATAATCTCATGGGGTCTTTCCATGGATCCTTGGGGTTTTTCCATGTCATGATATTCTTGTATAAGTTCTTGTTTGACATCACTAATTGGTGGTCAAGTAGATTCTATATTTCTAGTAGCCTCCTGATCTTTTACATAATCTTCATATGTATAGTTATTTCTGGATTTGGTGAAAGTTGGATCTTCACCAAATGTGACATCTCTGTTGATATTAATCTGATGGAAATTGAAATCTAGATTCTATAATATTTTCACTAGTCATTGTATCCAACAAATATTCCCTTCTTTCCTGAAGGGTCCAATTTTGATATTTTCTCCTTGGGAATATGTAAGTACACAGGGAAACCAAATATATTCAGGTTTTTGACTTCGGGTTTTTCATTGATAAAAATCTCTTCTAGAGTTTTGCTCCTAAGGGAACTATGGGAAATTCTGTTTTGTACATAGACTAAGGTCCTTACTGATTCAGACCATAGGTGCATAGGTAGATATTGATTGTGGACCATTTCTTTGACTACTTCCATGATAGATCTATTCTTTCTTTCTACCACTCCATTATGTTGAGGATTATAAGGTGTGGTAAGCTCCTTATTAATCCCAACACTAAATTCCTTGAATTCATTTGAAGTGAATTTTCCTCCATTATCTGATCTCAAGGTCTTGATCTTATTTTCAGATAGATTCTCCACAAGAGCCTTGAATTCCTTGAACTTTTCAAATACTTCATATTTTCCTTTCAAAAAGTATATCCAAGTCTTACGAGACTAATCATCGATGAAAGGGACATAATATATATACCCTCTTAATGAAGTAGATGACATTAGTACGCACACATCTAAGTGGACAATATCCAATATCCCCTTTTCTTTATTGTTACTTTTTGGGAATGCGATCTTGGTGTTATTTCCTTGAGAAAATTCCATGGATACTCCTTCATGATTGATATGGATCTCTGGTATACTACCTTGCTCACAATTGGCAATTCCTTGTGGTTCACATGATCATGTATTCTATGTCAAATTTCACATGGATAGATGGTATTAATTGTAAGAGATGAATATATGTGCTGCCCCTTCAATTTGTAGAGTCCTCCTTCTTCAACACCAATTATAGTTGCATCATCTATTATATTTCCTTTCGGACACGTAAGAACTTCACCATCTATAAAGTCAACTCTAAAACCTTTCTTATCTAGAGCTTACATAGAAAGAATATTATTCTTCAAACCTGGAACATATAAGACTTATTTCATCTTCATGGACTTTATGTATTTTAGCTTGTAAGAGGCTTCTCCCATTACTTTGATGTGATATTCATAATCATCTCCAAGTTGTACCTTGTGTGAATAGTCTTTTTGGGTAAGACATGAGAGATAATCTTTGTGACCTAACATATGTTTGGAAGAACCACTATCTATAAGCGAAGTGTCACTTACATGAGAATTAATCTCGTGAGAGATAAAATTAGGACATACTCTTCACTAGAGTCTTCATTTTCTCTATCCCTCTATTCATATGATTTATTTAATTCAACTACATGTGCACGGTATTTTTGGTTCTTATTCTTGAGATGACCTTTCTTATAGGAAAATTTCTATCAATTTGTTGCATTTCATAACATGCATAGCATTCAAATGATGAGTAATCCTTTGCATGCCTCTTACCTCTTTTTAAGTCTTGTTGTCTTCTGGGAGGTGATACTCGATCCTTCCTTTTGTTTTTTCCATTCTTTGCATGAGAAACTAGAGATTGATATTTATCATCATTTAGCTTCTCTTCTCTATTGACTATCCTTCCTTATTCTTGTACACATTCTTCCCATAGTTTGTTGAAGTTGGTTAGATTTATTCTAGCACATATTCCTCTAATGAAGCAATCCCATTCTCTTGCAAGACCATTTAAGGTGATCATCATAACTTTTGCTTCTTCCACCATGTCACCAATGGATTATAACTATTCGTTGATTTGAGATACTCTTGAGAAGTATGATTGTATAGTTTATGCATTTTGTATATTCACACCCTTGAGTTGGTTTCGTAAGGTCATTCTTATATTGATGTTCTTCCATCCAAATAGACTAAGTTGTCAATGCATTGAACATTTTCTTTGGAGTATTCTTTGAGGATACTTGGGGATCAAATGATCCTAGATAGAATCAACTATGATCCTCTTTGATTTGATCATATCCTTCTTGTGCTTCTCCTTCTCGTCATCTCCCTCTGGTTCCTTGACCTAATCTTTGGTGTAGCCTTCTAGGTCATGTTCTTGAAGGATGATCATGACTATGTGCTTCCATGCTCTGAAGTTCTCTTCTCTCTAAATATTTTCATAAAGCTTGGTACCATTTGTCATATTTAATGAATTAGAAACTCAAATGGAAATATAAGAGATAAAACTTACCAATTCGAGGGATGCTTCTAGAATTTGCTTTAGGATGACCTAGGGTTTGACTGGAAAACCCTAATTTTCCAACTATGGCCACCTGTTAACCTGATTGGAGGAAAATATGTTCCTCCCTAAGGTGAGCTATACTGTCTCTTACTTTTCAGAAATTTGTGGATGGAATCTTAAAAAATATAATGCATTAGTTTCTACCGACAATAGTGGTAGGTCAAAAAATGAAACTCCACGGAATTGAAAACTACTTCAACACAATGATGCACCCTAATAGGGAAAGTTAAATGGTTCCTGTTTTTTCACTGATATGTGGAGGGAGGTGCTTAGAATTAGTGATCCCTAGTTTTTTAACTATGGAAAGAGTTGTTGCACAATGTCTTCTTTTAGGTTTCCTTTGATACATGTAAAGTTTTTAAAAGTTGTTGTTCCAAAACAAAAGGATCACTGAAAGAATAACAAGAAGAAGAGAACAAAGGAGAAGACACAGATTTAACTTGGGAAACCTCGTGGGGAAGAAAAAACAACAAAACTTCCTCGATATATAATTCAACCAAGTATAGTATAAGACCTAAGAAATAAGACTAGACTGCTTCCTCCTCCTCATATAGATTGTTTCTCCTCTCTATATTGAACTTTCTTGAGTTCTCACCATGTCCGTATGAGGGAGGAACCTCTCCTATTTATACTAATAAGATAAGAGGCCTAATAATCCAATAAATCCGACTTCTCCTTGCTGGCAGGGATGGCTTTCCTTGGGAGACTAAAAAATACATTTTAATAATACTTTAATGGGTACTACTGACCTGACTTACAGCAGAGGTTTTACCTAAAGAATTTCGATAAATACAACAATAACATCCCTAATTGGAGGAACACCATCTCCAGAAGGAGTAATAATAATAATAATAATAATAATAAATACAATATCTTCCATAGTTACATTTCTTTAACATCGATCTCAAGAGAAAATGTTTGGGATGGAATTATAGATCCTTGAAACTATATGGACCTTATTGGGATAAGAAACAATTACAGGATAAATAGTTTAATCTATGCGTCATTTGTGAAGGTCACATAGTCACAAGGGTTGATCTAAATTTTACAGTTAAGAGAAAAGAAAGATGGGGAGAGTCATCTGAAGAACATAGATTAGAAGGATACTTTATAAATCAGTTTGAAGATATGAATATGATAGATGTGGAATGGGTTGCACTAAATCCCAGGTGGCGCAACAACAAAGAAGGAAGAGATAACCTATCAAAAAGGCTGGATATATCTTTTGTGTTTGAATTTGTACTTGAGGAGGTTGATAGGTTCGGATCATGGGTTGAACCTAGTTGAATTTTAGACCATTGTTTGATATTTATTCAATTAGAATTACAGATAGACAATCCTACAATGCCTTTTAAATTCAACCCGATGTGGTTGAAGGTTGAATCGCTCAAAAACCTAGTTCATCCCCATTAGTGTCAATTAGATTGAAACCAAAATGTCTCTTCCAATTAAGAGTTCACACTTTCATTAAAAAATTTAAAGGATAAAATAATTCCATGGGTTGCATACCGCAAAATGAAACAATCCTTAAAGCTAGCCGATGTTGAAATAGATATAATATCCCTTTTATAGGAAAATGGCTCAAGTTGTTTTAATGATGAAAATATATTATGTTTGAATAATTTGCAGGTGAATAATAAATGATTATTAAAATAAAGAGAGGGATAATGGATTATTAATATTCAATCTCTTTGGCTTGAAGGGGGAAAAAGATACTAAATACTTTTATAATTATGAAAATTTTAGAAATAGTAATAACACTATTTGGTAGCTTCAAAAAGAAGATGGTAGAACAATGAAAGATTTTAAGGATTTTTTTGGGGGGAATCTTTATTTAAAAATATTTACAAGCGACAAGATGAAAAACATATAGACGAAATTATTAAAATCTGTGGTTTCTTTCCTCAAATGCTCTTGGAAGAGGATAACGAATTACTCAATAAGGTGATAAAAAAGAATGAATTAGTGTCCTAGCCTAGACGATTAGAAAATAAAGTTATTTAATGGATTCTTTGAGTTAATTTGTAAATATTTTCTCTGAGTTGTAGAGGAAATTTAGATTAAAAAAAAATCCCATCTTCTTTGAAGTCAACTTTCCTAGTACTAATCCCAACATCTGATAAAGGAAATATCATGGAGAATTTCATCTAATCTCTTTACGCAAAAGTGTTTATAATTTTTTTCCAAATTCATAGCAAAAAGATTGATCGTAGTTCTTTACAAGATAAGTTCCATTGCATAGTTTTGGTTCTTCAAAGGAAGATTCATTCACTATGTCATTGGTATAACTCAAGAATATTTTAATTTGATAAGACAAAGAAGAATTCCTTTTGTTGTGATGAATCTTGACCTGACAAAGGCCTACGACAAGTGTAACTAGGTGTATATTTAGCTATTACTTATCCATATATGTGTTTAGGTTTCAACAATGAATTGGATAATTGGCTGCATCAAAATGTGTGTGAAAGAAGATATTTGGGTTGTTCAAATTATGGAGCACTTGGGTTTTAATTTGGTGGCATGACTTCTACGAAGAATAATTTCACCTTTTCACCTAAATGATTATATTCAAAGAATCCATATCCCTATATTAGGATATGGACCAACTTTTAATCTTATGTCTAAAGGATAGATGAGCTTTTCTTTCTATAGTGACACAAATGCTAAGATAATACTAGAAAGGCACTGGTTTTGGAGTTTTGGGTCTCTGTAACAAAAACAATGACACCCATTTGTTTGACTTGAGATATGAGAATACTTGTAGTAATCATATATGGGTCAAATTTCCAGGATTATCCATAGAATTTTGGTTTATCCCTTTCTTGAAATGTTTTGGTAATGTTCTTAGCAAAGCAATTAGAGTGGATGATTATTTTGCAAACAATTTTTACAAATTGATATCCTGAGTTCTGGTGGAGGTCGACTCTAGGGATAGGATGCGGGATTCAACAAATATTGAAATGGTTATAAAATTACATGTGCAAGTACTTGATTGCCAAAACATTCCATTCAAGTGTATCAAGTGTCATCTCCATGGGAACCTTGTGACAAAATCTTCAATGACTTTTGAAAGAAAGATATGGAGGAATAAGAAAGGCCCTTCAAATGAAAGGAAAAGGTGGGTGCAGAAAGAGTCTAAATTAAAATTAAAAGCATCCACTATATATATTGAAGGAATGTTCCAAGAACAAGATGGAGTCACAGAGTTATAGAAGGTCAGTAATATTTAATACTATGAAAACCTTGAGGTAGCAATTGCCTTTAAGTAGGATATGTTATGCAATGAAGTTGGTTCAATTAAATATAAGGAAATATATCATAATGATTTCATGAGTGTGGACAAAAAAACAACTTAGGATAAGGATCAATTGACAAAATGTTCTATTAACCTTGGTAGGTTGAATTCTCCTTCCTCCTTCAACTTTATTCTCCTGAATAAATAAAGAATGTTATGCCCTAATAATCCTAAGTGGATAAGCACATACCTAAGAAATTTGGAATCAAAATGGGGGATCGAGGATCATATTCCTTTGGACTAGTTGTTCAAGGTGAATATAAAGAGGAATATTTCATTATTGGTGAGTCTATCCTTAGGGAGGGGGAAGAATATATGATTTACACTCTAAGAAATCTTATGGATTTCAGTAGTCTAGCAGTTTAGGGAAAGTGGCTCCCTGGGAGTCTCTTTTTGTCTCGACATGACACAAATATATACTGTATCATGCCCAATACTGATTTGTTTTGGAATTCTTGCATGTAAACAAATGATGATGAAATGAATTCTTAAAGGAAACCTACTGTAGGCTGGGGTTCCATAATGCTTTCTCTCTCTTACAATGTTCATGGATTTGGTAGCGTGATTAAAAGACTAGCCCTATGTAGATATATAGAGAAGGAGCGACCGGATATTATACTATTGCAAGAAACCATGGGAGAAAAATATGTGTTGATAATAGAACTCAGGAATGTGTTAACTCATTGGGAATTTACTTATGTTGACTCTACAAGATTACTAGGAGGGTTAATCACTGGATGGAACGATAAAATATCACTAATAAATACTAACATTAAGAGAAAATGTTTGGGATGAAATTATAGAGTATTGAACTCTATGGACCTTATCGAGATAATAAATAATTCTGGGATAAATTGTTTAATCTATTTGTCATCTGTGAAGGTCCCATAGTCATAAAGGGTGATCTAAATTTTACAATTAGGAGAAAATAAATATGGGGAGAGTCATCCAAGGAAGACAAATTAGCAGGATACTTTATAAATTAGTTTGAATATCTGAATTTGATAGACATGGAACTTGTTGCAGTAAATACCATGTTGCACAACAACATGGAAGGAAGAGATAACATATAAAAAAGGATTAATAGATTTCTGGTGTCTGACTATGCCCTTAAGGAGGTTTATAGGTTTAGATCACAAGTTGAACCTAGTGGAAGATTATACCACTGTTTGATATTTGTTCAATTAGACTTAGAGATAGACAGTCCTGTGGAGACTTTTAGAGAAGTCTTTATTTAAAAATATTTACAAGGATATAGATGGAAAAAATATAGAAAAAATGATCAAAATTTGCAAGTTCTCTCCTCAAATGGTCTTGGAGGACAATAACCAATTAGTCAGTAAGGTTATCACAAAGAAAGAATTACAAACAAATATGGCGTCAAATAGAGTTATTTAATGGTTATTTGAGTTAATTGGTAAATATTTTCTACATGTTGCAAAGGAATTTCATATTACCAGAAAAATCACAAGTTCTTTGAAGTCAACCTTCCTAGTTATAATCCCAACATCTCATAAATCCAAATCTTATGGAGAATTTTGGCCAATCTCTTTACGCGAAAGTGTTTAAAAATATTTTTCCAAAGTCATATGAAGGAGATTAAAGGTAATTCTCAACAAGATAATTTACATTGAAATGTTTGGGTTCTTGAAAGATAGATTCATTCACAACAGTGTTGGTACAACTCAAGGAACTTTTAATTTGATAAGACAAAGATGAATCCCTTGGGTTGTGATGAATATTGACCTGACGTGACGAAGGCCTAAGACACGCGTAATTGGATGCATATTTGGCTATTAATTATCCATATAGGTGTTTAGGTTTCAACGGTGAAATGGATAATGGGTTACATCTGTATAATATCATATGTTCTTTTTATAAATGGTACAACATCTAAGTTCTTCATACTGGATCGTGGACTCCAACAAGGATGTCCATTATCTAAGTTTTATCTCTCTGAAGAGATGATTCAATGCATAAAACTTCAAAATATTTCTAACTTATGTCAGGTGGCAAATGAGGAAAAGTCCACTAGTTGGGGTCAAGGGTGGAAACCTATAGAGCAATAAGAGGAATATTGACACACAAGTGGGAAGAGGAATATTGACACACAAGTGGGATAAGTATATAAATGAATGGAATATAGGTTTCATTTAAATTCAAGAGGGAAACTTCAAATTTATTTGATCACAGAATAAGGAAGTTGGGACTTATGAAGTGAGCAAGGGCTATGAGCTTCTTTTAGAACATATTGAAAATGAGGAAATTTAGTGGTGGTGGTGTGAATGGAATCAAAGAGTGTCCTTTACTATTGTAAATTTTTAATTTTTAATTCTATTTATTTAAAATAATGATATTGTGTAATTTAATAAAATTTAAATATTATAAAAAACTAATTATTAATTTATTTGTACATATTTTATATTATTATTATTTTATGAAAATTTAATATTTATATAGATTTTATGAAGGGTTAGGTTAAATTGGTTGTCATTACTGTTGTTAAGCATTTATCTAATTATATGGTGTCTAAGGTGTTAACTCAACTAGCTGTCATTAAAATTATTGGAATTTTAGCTAGATCCATGCCAACAAGTGCTCTCTTTGAATATATTGAGTGAGGTATGCTAGTTTACATTGAAAATTTTATTAGAGATGACATCCACAAATGTGAGGAAACATTAATTGTTTTTAAAATCATATTTTCCTTAAAATCAGATGATGATGATGATCATGAAGTGGATGACTTGTATCCATGGGTTTGGTGGTAGTGTAGTATATTATGTGATATTTGATATCCTCGTAGACAATCAAATATTAAATTTTGACATCTTAAATGACCATGAGCATGACTCTCACCATAAACCTTTAACCCTAACCCTAATCTTTTACAATAACATAAGCTCCATAACAAAGTATTACAAGAACTAAAATCTCTTGATCTTTGAAAAACTATAACTGATTTATTTTCAAGGGATTTGAATAATGAATTAAATATACTATTAAATTAGGACAATATTGAAGACCTATGTCATAATTTTACAACAATCCTCTATGCTTCCACTAACAAGTTCTCTATTGTGGTGTCGTGTAGAAAAGAGAATAGCATGGCCAACCTTTGGTATGATACATAGTACAAAGCATGCTAAAAAAATCATTATGGATGTTTCTTATAGTTCCTTAAAATTTGACACGACATATAGGTTCAAAGCCCTAATTAAAAGGAAAAAAATGTATTATATAGATAGAAATCAAGAGAATATTTTGAACCTTTCTAAGATAGATCCCAGGAAATTCTAGAGATAAATTCTAAGTCATAAAAGTAAACAAAATTATATGACTCTCTTGAGATACTGGAGTTTGTACCTTGAAAATATTTATTCATCTAATAATGTCATGGGAAACATTCAAACACTTTCTATACAGGAAGAAATTTTCTCTTTAGAAGACATAGAGTTTGGGATTAAGTGGATTGCCAATGGGAAAGCTAAGACATTAAAGAATACCAAGAATAAATTTTAAAAAGCGGTCATCATATTCACATCCACAATCTCTTCAATTTGGTTATAGTGAAGTAGGATTTCCGTAAACCCTTGAAACAAATCCTCATTGTTCTAATGTTTAAAAGTGATTATAAAAAAAATATAATTATGGGACCATTATGATTAGCCCTCTTTCAACCAAGTTATATGGAATTATTTTGGAATAGAAGATTAACATTTTTCTAAAACTTGATAGAAAAAGAGTTAAATGATAAGTAGGATTTAGCAGCTATCATTCAACTATGGACCACCTTGTTATGCTTAAAACCATTGCTAAGGAGTGTTATCATGATAATAAAGCCATTTTTTGTGTTTATTTTTTTACTTTAGAAATCCATTTGACATAGTTCCTAGAACTAACTTTTGGAATAGAATATAAGTGATAAAGGTCCCTTTCATGTTCAGAATTTTTGTGATAAGGCTGTGTGATAAGGTTATTGTGAATTTTATGAAATTTGAGGGTTGGTCATAGGAAATTAATTTTAATATAAGAGTTAAGAAAGGATTTTCCCTCTCCCCTACCCATTTTTGTATATACATTGATACATTAGAGGTTCATTTGGAAGACAAATGTTATATTGCACAAATTTGGTTGGTATAGTCATCATTCTTCTTCTCTACACTGTTGATATCATTCTTAAGGTGACGAGTCCCTATAATATAAATAATGAACTAAAAATTCTCAAATATTTTTTCCTTATTACAAGTATGTCTATTAACGTGCTATTAACAATAACAAAACAAAAGTTATGATAGTAAAATCCAAAAAGATCACATATGTTAAATGGCTTCATACAAATATCTCAGGAACAATCTTCATCATAAGATTAACTGGAACTATAACATTGAGAGAAGGATTAATTAAGGATTGAAATATTATTACAGACTTGAAAATAGTTGTATATCAATAGAACTTTAGATTTTGGATTGGAAGAAACTCATCTTTCAAACTCATGTCATTCATGTTATCTTAATTGGATGTGAAGTTTAGGGTTGCAACATCCCAATAAAATCATGGAGATTGATAGAGAAAATAAAAATTAACTTTATAAGATATAATCTCAAAATTAAAGGTAATACACCCTATCCTATCTTCCTCATAAAAGCAAGTCTCTAACCCATTGAGAGCATGGGTATGACTAGGTACCTAATGTATAAGAAAGATTCCTAAGGTTACTTTATTCTCTACTAAAAGCTTCTTAAGTGAGGTTGGAATAAAGATACCATGTCTTGTATAAATCATTGTGGAGTCGAAGAAACGGTCACTCTATATATAATACTGATAATATTAAAAGTATTATTAAATCCAAATTTAAGGAGAAGTTGTGATGTGATAAAGATTTAGAAAATAAAATAAAATAAAGATATTATGATCAACCATAATCGAAGACATAAAAAATATCTCTTTGTTTTAAGAGATATGACTTCTTCTCCCCCCCTCAAATCAAGTTCTTATCCTACCTATTGTCGATAAAAAACCTCCATGTTCCTTGGAGAGATCTAAGGTGAAGGAGTTAGACCTACCAAAAATGAATAAGGGTTTGTTTCCAATCACCTCAAACTATGATATTTTCTCAAAAATAAAAGTGCCCTGGGGAGGGGTGTGAAATGTGCTATACCCCTAAACAAGGAAGAATCAGTGCTTGTTCGTAGGAATACCAATATCTCTTAGGAAAAATATAAAGTGGAAAATGAAATTCAAGAAGGTAAACAAGTCACTATTGTAAGGGCCTTTTGAGTGGGGAAATACATAAAAACGAAAACTCAATAATTTGATTATCCTTTAATACCAAAGGAGTGGGAGGGGACCACAAGAAACAATCCCTCCAAAGAGTTTAATGTTTACAATATGAAAATCATTATAATTTAGGAGTCTATGTTCTCAAGTGAAAAAGTGATTGAATTGTTTTCCTCTTGAATAAAGGACCAGACTTTTAGTTCAATTGATGCTAAAGGCCAACCGAAAGGTTTGATTGCGGGGTGGAACCCTAGGATTAGGGGTATATCCATAGTTAGTATTTCCTCCAGAATTCTTGTTGAATTGGAATCAAAGGATTTATCTGTTTCCATAGACGTCTTGAATTTGTATGGGTCTCTTATGCAGTAATCGACAAGCTTTATCAAAGTGGGTTGTTTGTAGAAAAATATTTAAATATAATGACTTACCTAAGGGAAATATGGGGTGAAAAAGCCAAGAGGGATACCTTGGGGGATTTTTTTAACTCACATGTTTCAAGAAAGTCACTTACTTTATTTGATTCCTACAAAACTTATTCCAACCTAGAGAAATGGGAGGAAAGATGGGGAGGCAATTTCTAAAAGACTAGACATGTTTCTCATTTCGAAATATTTAATAAATGGGGCCAAAAATATAAAAAAACTTGATTCAAGGTTGGAGGTATCTCTAACCACAAAGCGATCTTATTTTCATTAGATTTGGATAATAGAAAACCTCCTTTGGGAATGAAATTTAATCTTGTTTGCATTCTCAAAGAAGAGATCATAATTTTGATTATATTCAATTGGGAGCACCTAGACGTGGCTGGTGGGTACTTATACATGCATCAATTTCAACCTCGATTAAGAAGATCAAGCCAATCATGAAAACTTGGGCAAAAGACCAATCTACAAAATTGCAACAATAACTATGTAGGGAAACAAAAGAGAATTCAAAATTGCAACAATAACTATGTAGGGAAACAAAAGAGAATTCAAAATTGTGTTCGATGCTAATAATACTAGTATTTCTTGGAGGAGGAATTCGAGGCTCTCAAATATTTGGAAGGGAAGATATTGGATTTATTAAACCATTCAAGAATACATAACTTCGAAATTTAAGAGTATGGAATTATGGATACAGGAGGGAGAGCAAAACAATTTTTTATTCATAATTATGCAAATTATAGAGGGTTTGGAAGGGAAGAGATTGGATTTATTAAACCATTCAAGAATACATAACTTCGAAATTTAAGAGTATGGAATTATGGATACAAGAGGGAGAGTAAAACAATTTTTTATTCATAATTATGCAAATTATAGAGGGTTCTTCAATACTATATGGGAGTTAAAGTCTCCAAATAAAGAATTAGTAAGATTCTTTAAACATAAGTTCATTCTAGGTGAAAGATATTTTTCTTCTCTCTTTAAGGAACTAAATGGATGCTTGATTAAGGGGATTCATAGGATTATCAGGTTTTTTTTAAAAATATATAAATGAGGAGAAAAATAAAACTTTAGAGGACGATATAGCTTGCAATGAAATTGAACATACTCTATTATATTTCAAAAAAGGAAAGAACCCTGAAGCGTATGTTTTCACAATAGTAATTTATATGTCCTTTTTCAATCTATTAAAAGGGGACACACCAAAGGTTGTTCGAGAATCTAAGAAAATGGGGAAAGTAACACAATTCTCATATTCAAATTTCACTGCCCTTATCCTAAAGAAAAAGAACTCTCTTTGTTTTGCTGATTACATACCAATATTGTTATGTAATCTTATTTATAAACTATTTAAAAAAAATTATTGCTAACATTCTTGAAGTATAATTTTTGAAGAACAATTGGACTTACTTTAGAATATTTAGATTCCTGATGCAATGGAATCCACCGAACAAGGTTTATTGCTCTGAGAGATGCTCTACAACCCACTATGAGAAAAATCTTGTAACGTTTTTTGATATTATGTTGTAACGTTTGTTACTAGCAAAAAAATAAAAAATAAAAATTCTAATTATCCGCCAAAATAAATGTCGGCCACAAAAACAAACTTATATGGGGGAGATGTTGTAATGTTCCTACCTAACAAAACAATAAAAAATTAAAACAATTTAATTATCCGCCAAAAAAATGTCACTCAGAAAAACAACACAATATGGAGGAGATATTGTAATGTTCCTACCTAATAAAATAATTAAAAAAAAATGAATTATCTGCAAATCAAATGTTTCCTTGCACATGGTTTTAAAACCATGTGCAAGGCCTCCTAAACAACCCATGGTTTTATTGTACATGGTTTAGGAGGGCCTTGCAAATAGTTTTAAAACCATGTGCAAGGCCTCCTAAACAACCCATGGTTTTAATGTACAAGGTTTAGGAGGGCCTTGCAAATGGTTTTACGACCACGTGCAAGGCCTCCTAAACAAACCATGGTTTTAGGAGGGCCATGCACATGGTTTTAAAACCATGTATGGGGGAGAAGTTGTAATGTTTGTTCCTAAGAAAATAAAAACTAATAAAAACTATTATTTGTCCACCATAAATAATATTAAACATGAATTATAAAAAGATTATATGTCGACCTGAAATAAAAATATGTGTCTTTTGGTTTGAATCAAATCAATGGCTATATATAGGACACACCAAAGATGATAGCTCCTTTAGTGCAATACTTAAGAAGAGGTTTTCACCTCGAGATATTTGATCCCTCTCGGTGCTTGATAGAGCCTAGGATTTGGATCTATGTTGGTATTCCATCAAGGAGGAAAATATGAAATTGGTTGTTCAAAAGAATGAACTAGAAAAATAATATGAGGTGAAGTGGGTCTATGCTAGGAGCACCTTAATATAGATGAGAATGAGTATGTAGGAAGATAATTAGATTATGGGATGTATCCAATCAGCCACCTTGGCAGTTCGAATTAATGGATCCCAAAAGTTCACCTATGTTAATTTCATGTGTGACATGAACTTGGAGGAAGTGACTTCATACAAACATCTCTTAAACAATTCTCATCACAAGATTAAATACAAATATATAATTGATAAAGGGATTAATTAAGGGTGATAATATTATGATGTAATTGAAAACAATTGTAGATTAATTCATATTTTTATTTGGGATAAGACTCAAAACTCCTCTTAGATACTCCTATCACTCCTCTGTACCTTATATGGATGTTAAGTTTGGGGTTGAGATATATCTATAAAATCATGGGGAATGATAGAGAAATTACAAAATAACTTTATATCATATAACCTCAAAATTAAAGGTAATATACCCCATTTTATCATCCTCATAGAATCAATTCTCTATCCCATTGAGAGCATGGTTATGATTAGGTAACTAAGGTACACAAATAAGATAAACAATATGGGACATAAGAGGCTTCCTAAGGTTTCTTCTTAGTCTAGTCAAAACCACCTATGGCTTAAGTGAGGTTGGAATAAATATACCATGTCTTGGATAAATCATTGGAGAGTGAGGGAAGAGGTGACTCAGTAGAATAGTGATAATATTAAAAGTAGTATATATTATATCCAAAGTTAAGGAGAAGTTTTGGTGTGATAAAAATTAGAATATAAGATCAAATTAAGATATTATAAGGGATGATCAACTATAATATATAAGATCAAACGAATTTCTTTGTTTTAACTATCAAAAATAACAAAATCAACATTGCTAAAATAAGAACAAACTCTCATGAGATCCATAGTGAAACAAGACGTTCGATAATTCCTAAATCATCATATGATAATAATAAAAAATATCATCATTGTTATTCTAAGAGGGTTAAATATGGAATTCACTTTCTCATAGAATATCCTACTTACGATCACATTAATGTGAAATTTGAAAATATTTTCTACAATACTAACCTTCCTATCTTTTAAATCATATTAACTATGGTGATCTAGGAATGCTTCTCTCTCTCTATAACAAATGATTTCTTACTTTTTTTAAAGTTTGATAGACCAATTTGGTATTTGTGGGAATTAGTAATTACCATCGTCATTTATAAAAAATATAAAAAATATAAATACTTCTTAGTCATCATATATTATTTATGTCATAATATGTTTTAATAGATAAATAATTGAATAATTCTAGCACATTCTTATTTAACAAAAATTCCCCAAGCTAGACATGATAATGTATACCATTTAAAACTCCTATAAAAACAATTAATTCAAATGGTCATACTATATTTTTAAAAATGGTTTCCTATACATATTTATATATAGATGGTGCACAAAGCCGAGTCTACTTTTTTACGCTGCTATGGATCTCGTATATACATATTTTCTATAGTTTTACATAGTTCAAGCATGTTTCATAAGTTGGGATCATTAAACCTTGATCGTGTGTTTTATTTTACACAAAGAGAGCATTATAGCAAAAACACATATGGTGATTAATCAATTAGTATTCCACTTCACATTGTGGAAGTGAGAGGGAGAAGGGGGGAGGTAGGAATAAGAGTGTGAGGCAATGAGGGAAAGAGGGAGGTAGGGAAGGGTGGGAAGAGGGAGGTAAAAAGATAGTGAGAGGGACATATGGTGAGAGGGTGAGAGAGAGATGGGAGAAAATGCTGGGTTAATCTTGGCTCAATTACAAAGAAAGTTAATTGACTTTGGTTATTGTTGTTACGGACCCATGGTATTGGGATATCCATGCATTTTATTCTTTTGATGTAAGCATATAGTTAGGTTGGTTGAACTCCATTTTAATCTGAGCATATGTTTAGAAACTCACTTACGGTTGAGGGTGAATTTGGTTGTATATCCATGGTTTACCATCCCTTTGTTGAATTTTTCCAAGAGGCATAATGAAGATCTTCTTCTAGTTTTTCCCTAGTTAAGGGGTTTCCAAGATAGACCATGGTGTATAGATGTGCACGATGTTATTGCTTTTTTTAATGTTGTATAATTATGTTGTGAATAAATAATGTTTGATATGTTATGGAACCAACAACACGGCATAGATATATGTGAGCAGATATAGAGAGATATAGGGTTGGGGGGAGAGGGAGGGAAATATCATAAGGGTTGGGGGAGAGAGAAGGGAGGAAACAATAGAGAGAATAGGAGAGAAGAGAGAGAAGGTGGAGAAGAGATAGAAGAGGGGGGGATAGATAAGGGGGGGATGGAGAAGAGAGGTGGGGAGGAGTGAGAGAGAAAGAGAGAGGAGGGGAGAGAGAGATTGCAAGGAGGGAATGGGGAGAGAAATATAATAGTAAAGAGGGAGTGTAGGGAAGATGGGGTGGAGAGAGTGAGGGAGAGAGTGAGAAAGAGAGAAAGAGGTCTAGAAAGAGAGAGGGATGGGGAGAGGAAGGGAGGGAAGGAGGGAGAAATTAGACACACACACACATATGTATGTATGTGTGTGTGTGTACACACACACACACACATATGTGGATATGTATGTTTTAAATTTGTGAAGAGAAGCAATGCATACATATTCTTAATCAAAATAGAGGTTACAAAATGGTACAAACAATATTGAGAGATTTAAAAATAAAAACAAACAAAACTTAGAGTTACAACTCTATATTTCTCATTGCATTCTTAACCATTCATAATAAGATATTTAGGTAGTTCACAACATATAAAACCCTAATTTGATAACCCATGTTATATATACACCTTAATCCCTTAACCAATATTAAATTACATATTTTTAGAAAACAAACCCAAAAATAGCCCAAAAATTATGCACTTCCCATCGACTCGTAACAATAATGGGATACCACACATTGTGTTTGTTCACTTTATAGAGTAAGGATATGGCACTAATACCCCCTCCCCCTATGACCCCCCTGATTCAACACCATGCAAAGCACTTGACGCATATGACATAGAACTAGATCGAGGTTGAGTGTAAAATGATAATCCCCACACCCACATGGAAAGATTATAACACATACCCAACATTAATATAGGAAGAGGTAGGAAGGGTAACTTAGACAAAGAGATATGTTTGGTTGGGAGAGATAATGAGAGAAAATCAGGAATATATGGATAGTGGGAGAGAGAGAGAGGGAGGGATCATAAGAGGAGGGTGGTTGTGTGGGAGAGAGAGGTATGGGGATAGAGGGGGAGTGGAGGGTTAGAGAGAGGAATATATAGATAGTTAGTGGGAGAGAAAGGGATAGGGAGGAGGAGGGATTTTAACATAGAGATGTGACAGAGGGGGGGAAGAGTTGGGAGGGAGAGAGGGATAAGGAGACCAAGGGAGGGATATACAGGAGGGTGAGAAAGAGATATATAGTTGGGAGGGAGAGAGGTATAGGGAGAAGGATGGAGAGAGATGAAGGAGGGTGCGTTAGAAAGTTGGGAGGGAGAAAGGTACAGGGAG